>JAHTLZ010000237.1:50632515-50688835 GCA_023846285.1 Phrynocephalus versicolor
TATTTATTTATTTATTTATTTATTTATTTATTTATTTATTTATTTATTTATAGATTTATAAACCACACCAATATTCCCAAGGGAACTCTGGCCGGTGTACAAGCAAAGCAAACAAAAATTAAAAGCACCCCAATACAAATCAAAACTAAACATACCAAAAGAAAAAAAAAGGAAAATAATCTGTCAAGAGGCACAAACAAATACTAACAGAAAGCAAACGAATCACAAGGGGCACAAACAGACATTAGCAATCACCATAAGCTTCTTTAAACAGCCATGTTTTCAGTAATTTCTTAAAGGCTATGAGAGAAGGGGCCAGGCGCATATCAGTGGGCAGTTTATTCCACATGGATGGACAACCACCGAGGAGGCCCGATTGCGACTCTCAACCTTACGGGCCTCCCCGGGGCTGGCCACCCAAAGTGAGTAGGCCAGTGAAGCTGTGGTGGGTCTGTCCAGCTCTGACCATTGGGAAATATGCTATTCAGGTCCCAAGCCATGGAGAGTTTTGTAAACCAAAACCAACACCTTGAACCTTATTCAGGATGCAACGGGCAGCCAGTGCAGGCGAGCCAGGATTGGGGTGATGCGGTCAAACCTGCCTGCACCAACCACCAGTCTGGCCACCGCATTCTGCACCTGCTGCAATCGCCAAACAAGGTTCAAGGAAAGCCCCATGTAAAGAGTGTTGCAATAATCAAACTTCGACATGACCAGCGCCTGCACAACCGTCCTCAGGGAGTTCCCATCAAGGTACGAGTGAATCTGGGCAATAAGCCTAAGCTGGTAAAAGTAGTGATGTTTGCTTTCAGCGCATCTACAAATGTAGTATTTGATTCTCTTTGGAGCAAGTAGTAATCAATCTATTGTATGTCAAAGCAAAAGAGCATGTTCATCTATGAATGAGAGATTAAAGTAGTCCTATGCCCAGCTACTGAGATATGAGTCTGTTTATTCCTGAACCCTTTTGGGGTTTTATTTTACATCATGTAGGTCGTAAATATTTATGGAGAAATAACCCCCACTGTGTTCATGGTGGTTCAGTCCTAGATACAGATACATTGAATGGTTCCTTAAGCCATTATCTCATTGAGCATCTGCTGAGCAGAAAATCTGGCAATGCAGTGATACGGAATCAAATGGCTTGTGTAAGGCTGAACGGCTGGATAATTAAGGCTTGGGTCTCTGAGCCAGAGGTTGGAAGTTTAATTTCCCACCGTGTCTCTTTGAGAGAAGCTGGGCTCAGCGATTCATGGGGTCCCTTGGAGAACCACTGTTCAAAGGATATCATTATTATTGTCTTGGGCAAACAGTGTGTAGTTTCCTCCATGGAGATCATGGTTTGTACTGCAGTGACGTACAGTTTAGATACACAATCCCACTTTATTATACCGGTGGAACTTTTGCTTGGCCTATATAAGGTTATTGGCCTATATATGGTGTAGTGTTGATAGGCTTCAATAGTGTACTGGGAACTGGTTTTATAGATCAACCTTAATTGGAGAAGTTGATTTTTCACATACCATCTGATTTACTTGGCTTGCCTTTTACTACTAGGACTGTTGCTGACATCTGAGCATCTGTTCCGTTACTAGAATCCAGTAATCAAAACATTGTAAAAGTTTTGCCAAGTTAGTTTTCAGACACCAGAGAATCCTGAACCATCGTATTTATTTGCATTGCAGTCTCACTGAATGACATCATGGTTGGCAGATTACGACTCAAAGTTTTGGGACCAGGTTTTATGAGTGTTTTAGGGGCTGATTGTTACAAGCCGAGTTATGATCTTCTTAAGCCGTTCATTTAATGCCTGTTCAGTGTGGTGACATGCGGTGACATGTTTAGTTCTGTTGGCAACAAAGAAACACAAAAAACAGGGTATGTCCTTTGGCAAAAGAGAACAAGAAGCCCTGATTGCAGCATTGGCTAATCTTGTTAATTAATGTCACTGCATTTTTGATCAGCTTTGTCTTCTGCAATTATATTAACTGCTATTCCTGCCTTGAGGAGTGGGTCTTATTGTGTGTGATAAAGAAAGGAGGGCACTTCAGTAGAGACTGAAATAGGAAAGGAACACCATAAGCCATATTAATAATACAGAATAGTCACTTATCAGATGACCTATTTGAGAAAAAATGAACTGTTGACTTTCTGCCTTTCAATGCACTTAAATATGTTCCGGGGGAGGCAAAACAACAACAGTGCTGTTTATATATGTATAAACACCTGAACATGAAGTGTGTTTATCTTTATCAAATTACTAAACTGGAGAAATTGGTTTGAATTACTGCATTAATATTTGGATCATAGACTGGAGGTATTTTCCCAAGCATACTATAAGGAACACATTTCTCAAGATATCTGGAAATGAGTCATGGCAACTGGACTTCTTTTCCTGTTTAGATCAAAACATTTCACTACTCATCCAAGTAGCTTCTTAAGTCTGAAGAAGATAGGCAGAGGCCTCCAATTTTTACTCCACATTGGTTTCATTTCACTCTGTTATGAATACAGTAACCCCCCGCCAATCGCGGGGGTTAGGGACCCACCCCACCCGCAATGCATGAAAATCCGCAATATGTGGAAGCGGGTGGGGGGCCTGGGGGTGGGGGCACCTGTCAAGCCTTGGGGTGGCGCATGCATGCAGTGTTGCGGGATCTTACCAACCGCCGCCCCTGCCGTCCTGAGGCTTCTTGGAAGAGCCTGGTTGTGCCGTGTGGAGCGACCCGATTTTCTCCACGCCACCCTGAGGCCCTGCGGCCAGAAGCGCCTTTGCAAGCATGCACCGCTTTTCCCGACCTCCCGGGAGGTTGGGGCAAGCAGCGTGCAATCCCCCCTCCCTCAAGCCCTTTCCTGGTACCGTGGTCCCGCGATACAGCGGGACCGCAGTACCGGAACCGCGAAAGGGCGGGGGACCACTGTAGGTTCATGAGATGGACAATGGCTATGGGTGTGTGAAAATCACACAATCTGCAGCCCTTACGACACCTATTATACACGGGTCACTAGGGTGGCCTACCTGGTTGAGGTGTGAAGTGGTCCTGATTTTTCTGGGGATAGATGAAATGGCAGCATGAAAAATAGATTGTGCCTAAATTCTCCACACCGGCTGAGAGATAGATTTTCTATACACACATGAATGGCCTCCCAGACCCCTCCTCCTGATTTGGCTTCCACTAACATCACCTGGGCTGCCTAGTTACCCCAAGCATATCTGATCTCGTCCAGGTGCTGTAAGCGCATGGAATAGGAAGTAGCAAGCTACTCCAGTATTCCTGCCAAGAAAATTCCATGGACATGGAGGCACAAAGGGTCGGTCATGACTGTAATGACACAACACACACACACACACACAAAACCATACCTGAATGACTGAGAATCTTCACAAACATATTTCTCAAGATACCATAATTCTGTGATCCAAGTCTTCCTTCTGCTTTCATAACCAGAAGTACTGATGGTAGGGGAAGATCTTTTCAGATTACCTCATGATATTTACAAGCCAAGCCAAAAGACATTTGAAACTAATCCATTTTTGGCATCGTCTAAACACACCTGTTTGTTTTTGTATCTTGAAAATGTTTAATTTATGTTGATCACTGTCATGGTTCCAGGTTTGATTTTTGCCATAATTTTCTGGTGGATTTATGCCGGCAGAAGTACAGTTGAATAACTGCTGTCACTAATTAGCAAATCACTGGACACATTTCAAGTGGCATGTCAGCCCTAGGACTTGTGGCAGTTTACAGGTTCACTTGAGGCAATTACATTTGTGCCATGATAAATCTACAATAGGATTTATGCGACCTTTATGGTTGATATCCCTTCTATCTTGGTTGTTTCTGCCAAGTCATCAAGTCTTAGCAAAGTTTTTGTTGGGAACAGGTAACAGCTTTTTGTTTGGAAACACTGAACAGTGTTTTGGATATCACTTGTTCTTACTATGCCTTGAAGAAGCATCTCAAGTATCTTGTAGGAGGTGGTGGGGGTTGATTTTATTCAATGGAATACAGTAGTAGATAATCATTTTCAAGAGGAAATACAATCTCCCATAATTGTCCTGTGACTCTCAGTATCCTTTTAAGGTACTGTACTCTTCACGTTTGACTGATTCCTTCTTTGCCTTGGAAATTCCTGGCAGTGTTGTCAAAAGAGCAAACCAAAGTGCTGCAAAGAAGAAAGGCGAGGGAGAAGAGTAAGAAAAATCAGAACAGTTAGTGAGGAATATTAGAGCAGCCACTTGGCCTGCAGCAACATGCCTGTTCAGGTATCTCTTATATGAAGACCCTATATCGGGAATAACAATGAAGAGTAAGTGCCTCTTAATTGGCCTTGTTCCGAAATCTGGCTTTGGAGAAAAACTGTAAAGTGATCCTAAAAAACAACAACCATAAGGGATGGGTGATGGTTCTGTGTATATTTAGGTCCGTTTGATGGGAACTATGTGCAAGTTAGTACCATTGGTGCGTACATTATTTCATTGGGCCAGGAGTCAATGTACAGTACTACCAATCTGAACTTCTGGATAGCTCAGTGGTTTAGGGTTGGAAAGTTCAATTCCTCACTGTGCCTCGTTGACAATGGCTGGACTCAGTAATCCATAGGGTCCCTTCCAGCTCTTCAGTTTGATGATGATGATGATGATGATGATGATTCCACTGCCAGGGCAATGTAAGAAACTCTAGATGTGCTGCAGCTCTTCCCTTTGCCTGGTATGGTTACATCTAGAAATGCTTATAATGCAGACAAGAAGAAACAGGCCAGCCAGTCTAAGCTTTCTGATGTTGTACAGAACTAGTCATTTTATGAACAGACATGGGCTTTTTTCTCCAGTTACCAAAAAGGATTAAGTGGAGAGCCTGTGAGGGTAGGGAAGAGAGAGAATGGAAATGAGCACACCTTCTATGTTGCACCACTGCTGAAACTCTCCTTTGGTCAAAGTTTCTTTCCTAACTACACAGGCATTTATTTCTGCTATTTGATCTGCTCTGGAGATGGGATGGTTTGCTCCTTTTGCTGGCAATGAGACAGAGCAAGTGCTAGCGTGCACCAGCCTGTCCCTAGAGCATTTCTACCTGCACATATCTGGCTCACTGTCAAGGGGTGTTGTTTTTATGTGTAGGCAGGATTTCTCCATTTTGGTTCCATTACATCATATGTGACCACTAGGATCATATGTGACCACTAGGATCAAACCCAAGAGGCTGACTGGCTGTCCCTCTTTGAAGAAGCCTCTTAACCATCTTGAGAAACAGAAGACTCCCACTAGGCTCTCTGTTGGAGGGCAGGGGAAGGGAAGTTTTGCATTTCTTTTTAATTGTTGTGATGTTTTGAACACTGCATTTTAAAGCCCTATCAAAGTGTAGCTAATGCACTGTGTCTGTTAGCAATCGTTAAAAGGAAATTCAACCCTTTCCTTCTCCTGTTCTCCAAAGGAGAGCTGCAAGTTCCTGATTTCCATAATTATTTTAAGAGGTTTCTCCAAAGGGATAATCAGCCAGGATCTTGAAAAAACTTTCCCTTTGAAGAGAAAGAAGGTTTTGATTCTGCTAAGCAGGGTTGCTTGAAGTTCAATGTGGTTTACTGACCTGAAACCACCCAGTCCTTGCATGCGGATGAAAAGATCATGCCATATACTTCTGTGTGACCTTATTCAATCTTAAGAGATCCTATTTAGCATGATCCATCCTGATCCAATTTGGCAATCTACCCAAGCCCTTAGGCAGAGTTTCATTATGTCCGTGTGTTAAAGGGAAGGAGAAATTCAAGTCCAAACTGGACATTCAGAGTCACATGGCTTTTGGGATGATGGCTTTCAACTTCACTCATTCAAAATTTGTGCTGGTGGACAGACCATTCCTACTGCAGAGTGCAGTGTATGTGGTTATATGGTGCCTCCGCTGTTGTTTTCTGGGGGAGATGTTTTGACAGGTATCAAGGTCCTAAATGATTCAGGGCTTTCTAGATCATAATCAGTGCTTTGAATTGTGCATGGAAACTAACAGGAAGCCAATGTAGGTCTATTTTATTACTACAAACCATTGTCAGTTTTTGGGTTTTCTGTATCCCACCTGATCATGGAGCCATGTACAAATAATCAAATGCCGTCCAGTCAATTCTGACTTCAGGGTTTTCCAGATAAAATTTACTCAGAAGTGGATTACTATTCCCTTCTTCTGCAGATACTTTGGGACAGTGTTGTTTGCCCAAAGCCACACAGGCTGACTCTACTCATAGGAAGCACATTGGCTAATTGAACTCCCAACTTCTACCTCAACATCTGGATCCCTAAACCACATAATAGACATATATTTCATGGCAATAGATTTGATCCACAAAAACCTCACATTTAAATATATAATTGATTCTTTTAGGTGCCACAGTGCTTTGGTCTTTTGTTTTTGTTTTGTCTGATATGTTTGCCTGTACTTCTTTCTTATATGTTGTCTGGCAGATATGTTGTGTGTGTGGCCATTTGATCAAGCAGGTGAGGGAAGCATGTAAGCACATATGTGATGGAAGAAATTGGGAAAACTCTGTGGTGCTATCCTTCTTGCTGCTATGAAGTTTAAGAAGTGATCCGTCTCCAGTGAAGGCATAAGCACAGCTTGATTCTGAGCCAAGATCTACTTCGTATTTGTACTTCGTGATGGACATTTATTTTCTTTTGAAATAATTATCCAGAGTACTTAGAGTGATACAGACAGCTCTTTGTGGTTCTCAGGAATACAAATCAATATAGTAAATAAATAGAGATGGGTGCCCTTTAAAGCTTCATTGAGCAAGTGGCCTACTCAATCCTTTTCTACATCTTTTCATTTTGACATGCTTGTAAAGTAAATCTATTTAAAGCTCTCTTGATGCATTATTACAGGCTCAAAAGAGGTGTTTTAAAGAAGGATAATGTGAAAGGCTTGCCAAAGCAGAGGTGGGGGGAGGCCCCTCCAAAACTTCTCATAAGCTTCTGTCTGCTCTAAAGCATAAAAATACCCTGCAGGAAATTCTAATCTTTGACAGAGATAGTATGAAGTATTGATTAGGTTTTTTCATTGTGAAGAGATCAGCAATTATGTTGTGTTTTCTCCAGCCAACCATTGCTTGCAAGTGTTTGGCTGTTTCACACTAAGATTCTAATTGTTTCACACTGAGATTAAAAAGGTATTGGTAGACATGGATTTTGGTACTTTCTTTCAGGGAACAATTCCAAGGTTGAATGCACAATAAGCTCCCCCTCCCAATTTATTACATGCAACAAAACAACAAATATATCAATTGACAAAACTAACATAAATTAAACCGTGGTTACACACTTATCCACATACTACACATATGCAACAAGGATTTCCCCATTGTCTGGTTATCTGCCATGCCCTCCAAGAGTTCTAGTGTGTACTGTATTATCATTGTCATATCTATTTCTTCCCTTAACCATTTGTCTGCTGCTGGACCCAGTTATATAGCATCTCCCCTTTACAAAGTATCTCGGTTGATTCCACAGCGCCTCCAAGAGCATATCTAATTCTGCAGTGTCCAATAACTTTTTAAACAGTTCTTCCATCGTTGGTATTTCATCCTTCATCCACTTCTGGGCCCAAAGCAGCCTGGCTACCATGTATATATATACAGTAGAATATATTTTATTTTCTTATAAATAATCTCCAGCATTATATTCAAAAAAATCATTTCAGGTTTAATGTTCAATTTTATTTGCACCATTTCTTGTGCCACTTCCCAAACCTGTAACCAGATTTTTTTTTTTGGCTTTGTCATATGACTTCCATGCATGGCAATATGTCCCTGGATTACTTCTACATTTCCAACAAACTTTACTTATCCCTTGTGGCATTTTTGCTAATCTTACCGGAGTGAGGTACCATCTATGAAAAAATTTAAGGATATTTTCTCTAAGACTGACTGGCTTTATTAACTTGTAACTGTCCTTCCACATTTTTGTCCAGTCATCAATATCAATATTTTCAACAAAATTTTGGGCCCATTTGACCATTCCCTCCTTTACCATTTCATCTTCTAGTTCATTTTCTAGTAGATATGTATACAGTTTGAATTCTCTCTTCATTTGTATAGATCTACAGTTCATCCACATGCACTCTCCCCTCAACCCCCCCCCACACACTTTTATCTTCTTTGATTGAGATGTACAAAACAATGCAGGGCATGAGTAAAGTGGATAGAGGGATGCTCTTCTCTCTCACACAAAATACCAGAACTAGGGGACATACACTCAAATTGAGGGCTGGGAGAGTAAGAACAGACAAAAGGAAATATTTATTCACCCAGTGTGTTGTCAGTCTGTGGAACTCTCTGCCACAGGATGTGGTGATGGCATCTGGCCTGGATGCCTTCAAAAGGGGATTGGGCAGATTCCTGGAGGAAACGTCCATCACGGGTTACAAACCATGATGGTGATGTGTAATCTCCAGGCTTAAACTTGGGTACTTCAAGGACCAGATGCAGGGGAGTGGTATCAGGAGACAGATATCTAGACTCGGGCACTCCTAGACGCATCTGGTGGGGCCACTGTGAAATACAGGAAGCTGGAGTAGATGGGCCTTTGGCCTGATCCAGCATGGCTCTTCTTATGTTCTTATGTTCTTTGTATCTTGATTCAAACATTGACATTGACCACCAATCTGTTGCTAAGCCCAGTTTCTCCAGATTACTTACATCTTTCATCTTTTGCTTTTTAGTCAACTCTTTATACATGAGTAATACTCCCCCTTGATTTATCATTTTTAGCATAAATGCCTCTATTGGTGCTACCCACATTGGTATTATTTTTATAAGATAAGATATGCTCTGAGAAATGTGTTTGCTCTTTAATTCCCCCATACCACGCATATGCATGCCATCCCATTCTTAAGTCATGACCTTCTAATCTTAGCAACCTCTGGTTTTCCAATATTATCCATTCTTTTAACCAAACCATAGCACAGGCTTTATAATATAACAACCAATTGGGTAGTCCTGTGCCTCCTCTCTCTTTTAAATCTTGTAATATTCTGAGTTTTATTCTTGTTTTTTCCCTTTCCAGATAAATTTTGAGACGAATGTATCTAAATCTTTGAAATACTTATAATTTAGTATAACTGGTAAGTTTTGAAATAAAAATAATAGTTTTGGTGGCATTATCATTTTTATTGCCGAGATCCGTCCCATCATTGAAATGTGTAGCTTATCCCAGTCTTCCCAGTCTTTATTTCTTTCTGGATTGTAAAATAATTTTCTTTCATCAGATTAGTACTTGGTGTTTTTTTTTCTTTTCATAATGATTTTGGTGCTTTATTTCAGTGAGCAATTCCAAGGTTGAACACATAATGAATATATCTCTGAAAAGTGAACTGCCTTGTTAGCATCCTTAATAGAACGGGAGGTTAATTATATACACATTGGTGGCTTCGGTGGGATGAGGAAAGTGGATGTATGTTTAAAACCAGATGTGCTCTTTCTACCGAAAGGATATAATTATTTGTAACTTTTTGGAGTCCCATTTCAATCAGTGTTCAGGCTTCCGAAGTGAAGGCATGCAAGAAGAGGCTGCTGTTGTCAAAATGCCTATCTTGCAGGGGAAAAAAATTAAGAGGCAATTACTGTTGCAGAGTTTTAAATTTCCAGCTAAAAATATATACAGTATATTTGCTACACAGTAGACATACTGAGATCCACAGCACAGAACTGCTACAAATTCCTCTGCATCTTTCTCATTAATTGTCACAAAGTTTCAGTAACTCGCTCTGAGACATTTGTGTCACGCCAAAAAAACATTGGGAGACCACAGACACGTAGCCAGACTAAAATGAATTCACAAGACACAGGACCCCACTCCACCAAAGCCCAGGATGCTGCCAGAACGCCCATCACCAAGGTCGTTAAGAAACAAAAGGCTGACAGACACACATCCAGCACCTCACCCACACAGGATGTCTCTAAACAGCCATCTAACCCACCAGCAGTTAATCCCTTAACGATCGCCTCAGCCACACAGCAGACCACAAAAGAACAAACGAACCTACAATCAGCAACAGAACAAGCAAACCACACCCCCCCAGCAGTATTTATAGAAGGACTTCAACTGAGACCACGCTTTGCTTCAAGAACAAAGAAGCCAGAACACCAGCCTGAAGATGACGAGTGAGACCTCGTCGAAACGTCGCCAAAACAACCAGATTTCTACACGGGAAGAAACCCGAATCCACCCTAACATGCATATATATATATATATATATACACAATTAGTATATAAATTTACCAGTAAATCTCTGTGTGTGGCCATTACTGTCACTGCGGGCACCAGCTAGGCTACATATACTGTAAGAACAAAGTAACAGCAGTATTTTTAATAAGTTTTTTCCCTTTCCCTTTTTGTTCCTTTGTTGTCCATTTAATTTCCTTTTTTATTTACTTATGTTTTTTCTGCTTTTTTAAAAAAATCATCTCAATTTGTAATTTTTTTATTATTTCCCCTGTTGTTTTTGTTCCCTTTTCTAGTATAATGCAGTGGTTTACTATGGCTGGCCACTGTGAATTCAGAAGGCATGCAATGTTGCACCCTCTCCACTTCCACAACTTGTAGTTTTCTGACATAATTGAAGTTGCTTCAGTTTGTGCTTTCTGCGCAAGGAATATATACTGTAGATAATAAAAACATGGACTCAAGAAGAGTGACGGCTCTGCTTATTCTGCGCTTAGTCTCGCCAGCCCTTGTGGCTACTAGAGACAGCCCTGAACCACTGGTTCTGTGATTTATGCTGGTTTGTTTATTGGCAGAACAGGTGTTTGATGCATCAAAGCCCCACCTCCTCCATTGGTCACCTACTCGGAGGCAGCACCCACAGGAGGTGGGGCAAGTTTGTGCCCATATTTAGTGGCTTTCTACCACCAATTTCAAACAGTGTCTGAAATTGGTGAGAACTGAGAATACAATTAGAGCTACCGAAGTTTGTTAGCTCTAACAGCACAGTATTCTCAAATACTGTTAGCAGAAAGTAGGGCCAGGTGAGCTCTGAATTCCCTTCCAACTCTAGAGTTTTGTAATATTCTGCAGAGGTGATAGTCATTCATTCATTCATTTATTTTATTATTTTTATACCACCCATCTTCCGAAGGAACTCCGGGCGGTTTACAACCTCAACAATAATAACAAGCAACAGTAATAGAAAATAACAACAACAACAACGGTGGTAGTTGCCTGGCACTATAGTGCTTTTGTGGGACATTGAACATGCCAGGTGAGGATGGAGCAATAGCTGGAGAGGCTTATCTTCATCTATACCTCAGGCATGGATTTTATACATGATTCTGAGGCACTTTCAGAACCACTTTGTGATTTCCAGGGTTCAGAGTATTTGTACTAGACCACTACACATGACATGGAAGAGAGCAGCTTTTCTGACCATTTTCTTGAGCTGTATTGGAATATTTGAGTGTGTACATTTGAACATAATGGCTGTGCATACATTTTTGGAAGAACTTTTCAAAACTTTAGAGGAAAAAATCATCTTGCAGATCTAAAACTGAACTGCAGAGGGCACTGATGCATTTCACTTCATGTTTTTCCTCTTGAGAAAGGCTTGTACAAGAAAAGGTCCTTGTTCAATAAAAGTACTACCGTATTTTCTTGCATATGCAAAAATGCTTAATGCTTTTATTTTTAATTTATTTTAGGTATAATGTAGATAGTTTATTCTGACCCATTTGACCAACAATATATAAATGTGGGATTATAAAAGTGAGAAAAAAAAGTCAGTGTATTGGTATGGAAACAAAATGATGATACAGCTGAAGAGTAAACAAAAACGTCCTTCAAAAAGACATCCTGTGTTAAAATTCTCCTTACATGTATGTAGAGAAGACATATATTGGCAGAAAAGAAATCCCTCTTCTTTATAAGACAATCAGCAATAAATGTAGACCAGAATGCTTCAAAAAGTGGTTTTGGTAACAGATGTAGTGCTGGATCTTTAGTTTATAGAAAGACAAGGCTGCAACATGATACACTTAACCTGAAATAGAGATCATTAATATAATTCTAGATACACCTTGCACTCATTCCTCCAAACTCACAATCTCTCAGTCATATAGAATGATACCTAACAAAGTTACTCCTTCAATTTACGAGGCTTGTGAATTGATGCTTGTGCAGCACACTAAGAATCCAAGAGTCCTCACTTTTAAAAAGTTCTGTACTGTATAGCAAGAATGATGGAATTCCCACCTTGTTGTTTTAAGAACTTCCTGTTAAAATAATTTAGAAAAGAAACTGTTCCATGAGTAAGTACTGTAGTCAATAATGTTTCCTTCTGCTTAGGTCTTGGTATATGTCCCATTTCCCTATATAATTGTCAGGCAAAGTGCTGCCAGTATTGTTGAATTTGATTTTAAAGAATAAGATTCAATACATAATAGGAGGCTGTTTTTACTTGTGCCACTAAAACTTTGCAGGAAGGCTGCAATACTTTTTAAAACCATTTTCTATGTAAGGTTCTTTTGTGGCTTTAGAGCAGTGTTATAATGGCAAAGATAAATCAAGCAGTCCTTTGGTGTGGACTGCCATGTTCTCTGACCTGAACAGTGTGAAGAGACACGAATGTGTGACATGAATTGCCAGGCTTCTCATTAACAACTCAGTCCAATTGTAGATGCTCATCTTAACATTAAAAGCTTTTCATGACCAAAGATCAGGGTCTTTCAGAAAATACCTTCCTCCTCACTCCTCGTATATATTTTCCCCATTTCCTTCCATGTTAAGACTTAGGGTTTCTGTGGCTAAGAGGCACAATTCAGAATAGACATGCATAGATTGCTACTCTCAGTACCATGGAGCTAAACCATTACTGGGCACAGGATTACAGTGTCAGAAGAGCTGTGAGAAGGGCCAGAATTTTGCACTGCTCTCAAATGGGCTGTTCTGTGAGTTGTGTCAGGATACCTCCCTCAGAATATATAAAGAGCATTTATATAAGCATGTTTTTAATGTGCCAAGATGGTGCTGCTGTGGTAAACATGTTGCAGGGATATTTAATTTCTTTTAATGTTGATGTGTTTAAGACGTTTGTGTGTGTTTGATTTCTCTTTGTCTCACCCTTGTAAACCACCACTGAAATATAAATAAAAGCTTCCTGACAGCTTTTATTTAACCTGGCACTGGGAAATTATTACAAAGGTGCAATAAATTACAATATTAATTTAATACACCACTGGCTGAAGTCATGTTGCTTACCATAGTAAGTTGTGTTAGAATATTCAATCAATCAATGGGGATTTAGTAAGTCAGCCCCTCCAGAAGTCCAGATGATTCAAATGGGCTAAAATAAGTTGACTTTGGCACAGCAAGTCACAATTAGACTAGGCCAGTTTGAATCAGTGGAACTTAATAGGCACGTAGCTGCTAAAGGAGAGCCAGCATGGCTTTTGCAAGGGTAAATCATGCCTCACTAATCTGTTGCAATTTTTTGAGAGTGTCAACAAGCATGTGGATAAGGGAGATCCAGTTGACATTGTTTATCTGGACTTTCAGAAGGCTTTTGACAAGGTCCTCAACCAGAGGCTCTTGAATAAACTTGCCAGTCATGGAATCAAGGGACAGGTCTTGTTCTGTATCAGCAACTAGCTAAGGGACAGGAGACAGAGGGTAGCACTAAATGGACACTTCTCCAAGTGGAGGGAGGTAAAGAGTGGTGTCCCCCAAGGTTCAGTACTGGGACCTTGCTTTTCAACCTGTTCATGAATGATCTAGAAATAAGAGTAAATAGCAAGGTAGCCAAACACTAAATTATACAGGGTGGTAAACACAGAGAGATTGCGAGGAGCTATAGAACTCCTCTCCAGATTGTGAGGAGCTCTTGACACTGAGGGAGTGGGCAAACCACTGGTGAATGAGCTTCAACAATAGTAAGTGCAGAGTGATGTACATTGGGGCAAAAAACCCAATTACATTTATAAACTGATGAGGTGGCACCCCAGGCAAGCTCAGCCCCCTCATCACCTTCTAGGTGGCCACTCAGGATGAGGAGCAGCAGCCGTGGCAGGGGTGGTGCCATTGTGCGCAAATCCAGCCATGCACCGTGGCCATCATGCCCTCCCTGCACCCTGGATGGAAAGCTGCCTCCTCTCTTGGCCTGGCCCGGCCTGGCCTGACTTGGTGTGCTGCAAGTGAGGAAGGGAGAAGGGGGGAGCAAGGGCTGGGGAGGAGGGAGGGGAGGCAGGAAGGCCTGCACAAAGCCACCTGCAGCCTGCTCACTGGCCAAGCCCAGCCAGGCTGTGGTGCTCTGTTGGTTCGCTAGCCTGCCCATCACCAACTTGGGACAAATGCAGCCCCACCAGCCTCCCAGGAACCAGGCCCAGCCCCCCGTTGGCCTTACCTTACCTTCTTTCTCCGCCACCTCCTCCTCGCTGGTCTCTAACCCGGTGGTGGTGGTGGCAGCCTCAGCCTTCAGCCTGGGCTCCCTCCTCCTCTCCCTTGCTCCATGGAGCAAGGCAGCAGCTCAGAGGGGGCTGGGTGGGCGGGAAGTAGCTTCGTTTCCCCCTTGGTGGCCCACTGTCCATCCCTCCTTTGGTCCACTGCCGTGGCTGCTCCGGCTTGGAAGGCTGGCTGGCACTGCTTCCACCTGCTGCCTTCCTCACAACCACAATAACACAGACGGCAGCCACACAAGGAAGGCAGGCGGGCAGGGTGGAGGAGGAGCAGGAGTGGGGGTGGGGCCTCAAGGCCATGGAGGGAATGGGAGACCTTGCGTAGCCCTCCCATTTTAAATTGCCCCACTCAGCTGCAGCCAGTGCCCCAACCATCTGGGTGCTGAGTGGGGAGAGTGGGGGACTTTGCTGTGGCCGCCCATCCTACTTTGAACTGCCCCACTAGCCAGCATGCCGATCATCTGGGCAGTGGGTGGAGGGAGTGGGAGAAATAACATAGTCCACTGCTTTGAACTGCCTCAGCAATAGAAGCAGCTGTGAAGTAGGGGGTAGGTGGGGGGTTGCAATTGGTCCCCGGGGGCCGGATTTAGGACCCTGGGGGGCCGCATCCGGCCTCTGGGCCTTGGGTTGAGGACCCCTGATATAGATGTACAGCACCCACACAGTGAAAACTGCACTCTGCCTCACTCCAAATGAAATTCAACCACAACCAGGACCTTAAGAAAAGCCTTCTTCCATTTGTACCCACGCTGTGTATTAAAAGCCCTGGATTCATATTGAATGCATTAGGGTTAGGCAAGTTTGTGTTATCAAGGAATAAGCCTCTCTTTATGATAAAGCCCTAGCAGGTTGATTCTGAGAAGGTTTTTCTGGGTGTATAGTGTTCAGAATTGGTTTACTGGTGTCTTGGAGGCATACTGGGGCTGTGCAGTTTGGCCAAAGCTACCTAGGCTGACCAGGCACAGTGGGGAATTGAACTCCTAACTACTGGCTGTGCAGCAAGTTGTTCTAGCTCACTAAACTATCCTGCCAGCACATAAAAGGACATGCCATTTAAAAAGCAATCCCAGATGCATCTTTCTGAAAAGTGTATGTCTGTATTTCTAATCCAGAATTATATACTGTTGTCCTTATGCTTAAAGGCAAGACTGATAGGCACCCTTACCTGGATCAGGACAGAGAGAAGAAATCAAGACACACAGAACTCAGATAATCTTCTTATGCATATTTATCCCAGTCTCCATTTTTTGGTATTTAAATATTTGGTTCTCTGTCACTGGAAATTATGTGTGCCACAAGGCATGCTTTTGCACACATGCATTTATGCTTAAGTAATCTCTGTTTGGGGGAACAAAGTATTTATGAAACCTCTACAGGCAGATATATATAATATGCTTTCAATGAAATTGGAGAAATACTGGAACTGATGCCTGCTTATAATTCTGTATCTTAAGCTACTCTTGTGAATTTCCTGCCATGGAAATGTTATTATGCAGCATTTTCATATGTGGGTTATTACAGAAATATAATGACAGGCTTCAGACCACTCTTGCCGCTAGAGGGTAGTACTTCACCAAGAGTTTTCTGGCAGAATGATCATGTGACTTTAAGTAGAAGGAAGTTATGGTTATGTAGCTAGTCCTCATATGGATAAAAGTATTTTTTCTAGTGTCTTCTGTTCTATAATTCATCAACATCTGTTCTCTTTCCAGCTGATTAAAGCTCTTCTCTTAGGAAGCATTGGGAGAGATTTAAGTAGCAACAGCAGCAGCAGAAACTTGACAGGTTTAAAATAAGTCTAAGGTTTGTTATCTGTAATGTGTGAAAAGGGAGCTTACGTAGTTTAGGAAGCTAAGGGAGGAATTTAGACCAATTTAACTGTCTAGTCCCATCCATATCTACTCCAAGTATGCCCTTTAGAGATTAAAAGTTTTTGCTTTTAAATGGGTCTAAAGAGTGAAAAGGAGGAGATGTACGAGGTTGAATAATTGAGAGGCTTTACTTTTAGTGGCTATTACATTTGAAATAACCTACATCTATGGATGAACAGAATGAGAACTGCAGTTGGCACTTTCTGTTGCGCTTCCACACTGAGGGATGGCTTATTCCTGAGAAGCTAGTTCTGGAAACAAAGGAGAAAGTATGGCCTTTCAGAGGCTGACAGTAGACAGAAATAGGATGCTCAGTGATGGAAACAGTGTGATTTGGCGAGATGTTTTTTCATAGTGGTGGGAGATCAAATGGCCCTCCTCAAACGCTGGATATCACCAGTCAGAAGCACCCTACTCCTCTCTCTTTAGTGTCAGGGCTCCCCACTTGCTGTACCAGTGTTTCTATGACTGTGCTTGCATGTGTGTGAGAGAGAGCGGGGGGAGGGAGAGGGACAGAGAGAGAGCTCTCCAGCTGTGTCTGTCACCCTTACCTCTACTCACCTGTACCTTGTGGCGCAGTGGTTAAATGCCTGTGCTGCAGGTAAAACTGTGCTCACGACCTGGGTTCAATCCCCGGTAGCAGGCTCATGGTTGACTCTGCCTTCCATCCTTCCGAGGTCAGTAAAATGAGTACCCAGCTTGCTGGGGGGGCAATGTGTAGCCTGCACACTGTAATTAAAATTGTAAACCGCCCAGAGACCACTTGTAGTGGTATGGGGCGGTATATAAGCAGAAGCAGAACACTTTACCATGTCTTTTGTTCCACTATCTACCATGGGCATCAGCCACCACTGCTGCTTATATTTCCACATAGAGTAGATGTTTGATATTTGAGTTCAGACAGTCGCTGAGAGGGAGGAGCTTAATTATTTCCACTTTTTGACCATCTGTGGTGAGGAAGAATGCTGCAAAACAGATCTTGAACGGCATGTTTTTGCTACTGACACCCAACTAGGCTAACAGCTGAATGAGACATTCCACTGCTGTAAGAAAATGGGGATACTGGTGGTGATATGTGAATAAAATCTCTAGTGTTCACCTTAATGAATTGTTCTTAATGGGTATCATTAGTACTCTACCTTGTTCGGCAAAATGAAAGCCCTGTTAATAAGTGTCTAGTGTCACACTCGCCGCTAAGCCAATCTACAGACTCAAGCAAGACACATTAAAAATGTCAACAATCTCAGGTTCATTAGTTCCTGGCTTTCCCCATGAAAATCCTTTTTTAGCTGCGGTGTCCCTGGCATGAGATTGGTTTTTAGTGCTCCCTGTGTCGTCCAATGCCATTCAATTAAAATACAGACATAACTCATGTAACCATACTCCTGTTCTATTTTGACTTGTAGGCAATTTGCATTACAATTTGTTAATGGAAACTACCCACATAAATCCTTTCTTTTTAAGAGAGTTAATAGAGTCCTATCTTTTTATGTTCTCCGTATGCATATTTTTCCTTCTTCTGTTCTCCATTTTCTTTTCACTCTTTGCGCATAGGAAACAAAGGATGGAAAATGCTTAGTTAGACCTTCTACTGTAATAAAGTTCAAGAAATTGTGTTGTGGTTTGTTTTTAGTATTGATAATCAAGATATGTGCAAGAGTCAAAGTGGTCCTGATGGAAACAAACAGACAAAAGGAGGAGGTTTGGGGTCAGTTTGTTTTTAAGTTCTAATTGTGATTGGGGATGGGCACCAAATGAAAAACAAAATGTATGTATGTTAGGTAACAACACGAAATGAAACGAAGCAGCAGCATTTTGTTACAAACTAAATGGCATTTTTTCCCATTTAAAACAACCATTTCATTCTGCTGTAAAACGGCTCCCTTACCTGCTGGGCTCACAGTTGCAAGCAAGCCCGGCAGGAGAGGGAAGTGAACACTAGAATCCCACACAGGGGTCTGAGATCCCATCTCAGCCCCCTGCCGAGGGATTCCCCACTGCCTCCCAGCTGGGAGGCAGCAGCGGGCAGAGAGTCCGAGGAGGATTCACACCGGTGCACCTGCCTCCACTGCTGCCTTGCTGAGGCAGGCAAAGGAACGAGCTAGGTGGGAGACTTAAGCTCTTACATTCATCCGAAGCACTTCAAGATGATCATCCTAGAAAATATCCTCCCTTTATTAAGAAAGGGAGACTGGTTTGCAGTCGTGGGTGGACCTTTAGGATGCTTACTTCTATATATCACCAAGAACTGGGAACTTTCCAAGGGGTCATCTTATTTATTAAGCAATTTCCCCTTCTTAAAATATTTGCTTTGGGCTAGTATGGAGCATGTGTGGTTTTCCTTTTCAACTATATACCCCACAGAGATCCTTCACGTATCTAGTAAAGACCTGAGGGAATGTTATTTTCCTCAGTATTTTTAATTTATCCACCTCTCTACAATTTAAACATGGACGATAGCTGCAGCCTATGGACCAAGGGTCCATTTCAAACACTTACATATTTTTCTACACGTTTGGAAATAGTTGTCTCATAGCCTGCTACTGTTTCTTGTCTGGCATAGAGTTAATATAGCACCTCAAGCAAATTAGTATGTTTTATCTTCCTACATCCCAAGAGTTTTTAACTCGTTTTGATGTCCTAAAAGTTGAACATGAATATTAAGCTTGTTAGGAAATATAATTACTGCCTTGAAGCCCTCATCAGTGGGATGTTCTTTTGAATGTCTCTTCTATTCTTAACCTTAGCACATGATGGCTTCTGTCTCTATTTAGTTCACACAACTGTCATTATGTGAGGAGGAAAGCTGATTTATAACCCTTGGCTCCACCTCCTCTGCCCCTTCCGGTGCAAACTCTGGCTCTGCAGGGTCTAAGCTGCGATAACAGGCATAAAGGTACCTATTGGAAATATATAGGCAGGCACAGTGTGGAAAATATGTTTTGGTTGGTAACTTTCAAAATCCCCCAGCCAACATGAAGAAGAAAAAAAAGAAGGCAGATTTTCCAAACTCGTATGTGTAGACTGCCACATGATTTTAAAAGATTCTGAGTAGACATGGGCACAACTCGACGAAATTGTCGTTTCCGTTTTCGGTTGTCGTTTCTGTTACGCAACGAGAACGGTAACGATAATTAAGCCATCAGAACTCGAACTCGAACCGACAAAAGAAAAATTTGGTCTGGTTTTTCATTGTCGTTCATGGCATCGCGGCGATCGCGCAATGCCAAGCAGCACAGAAAAAGTTTTAAAAAGTAAACAAAACAAAACAAAAAAAACCCAAAAACGACTCCCGGCCAAAAAAGCAGGTGAACATATGCCTGCCTGAGGACACCTACCTGAGGGGTGGTTTCTGGGGGGGGGGTCCCCGGCTTTCCCCCCTCCTGTCCTGGGCTGCTTGCACCAGGCTGGGGGTGGGGTCATCCTCGTCGTCTGTCTCGCATGCCATGCGGTGGGGGGGGATCCAAAATGGCGACCGCAATATTTATTTTTAAATTGTGGCCCAAAAACCCACCAAAGCACAACAGAAACATGTGAAAATTAGGTATTTTAAATTCCTGAATTTTTATAGTAGCAACAGTGGGTTTTTTATAGCACTAAAATGTCACACTGATTTTATTTTATTTTATTTTATTTTTTATATTTTTAGACCTGCCCATGTGGGCTGGGCATGGGATGGGACCATGCAATTTTTTTGAACCATTCCACCAATGGCATGGCCAGGTTTTGACTGACACTTCTGGATGTCGCCCGCCTGCCCGCGCCGCTGCCCGCCTGCCGCTGTTGCCGCCCGCCCATGGCCCCCCGCCACCGGCCGCCGCCTAGGGCAAAAACACCTAGCGCCGGCCCTGATTGCAGGATGCCCCCATGCTCCCTGGCACGTCAAATCACGCTAAATTGTGGCGGAAACGACAAACGACCAAACAACAAATGGAACGACAAATTTTTGAAAATTATCGCGACAAACGGAAACGACCTGAAACGGACCCGTCCCGACAAACGACAACTCGAAAAGTAATTTTTTCTGGTCGTGCCCATCTCTAATTCTGAGTAAACTCAGATCTTTTCGGGTTCTGTATCATTTTGGATGCCCTAAGTGTATAGATTACATACCCCACTTCAAGACTTTTCCCCAAGCTTGTGGATGGGGGCCAATAGCAGAGGGGCAGAGGAAATGAACATGTTCTTACTATCCCCATTACACCATGCTGTTGATGTAAGGCCATGCAAGTAGAGTTTTCTAATAAATAATACTGCAGTCTTCTTTAATGTTTCACATATTAGGGCTTTTTTTTTACTCATAGATGACAGAGGTCTAAAGCTGAACACATAGTGTTCTTAAGCTTTTAGATGGACTCTGAGACTTGGATTTTTTTAATCATTGATGTTTTTATTCAGCCATTCAAAGCATTTACACCCCACTGTTCAGCCAAAAGGTTCCCTGAATGTCTTAAAGGACTCAATAGTTAGACACTTTCTGCCCTCAATCTCTCAGGAAACACAAGAAAGACAGGAAACTTGAGGAAAGGTCTGAGGGCAAAGAGGAGTAAACCCATAATGACAGTAGTTATTTCACCTCTCTTGATGGATGAGGGTTCTATATTCTGTAATATAAATTCTATGTAATATATTAAAAGTGTCTTGCCACTAAATAAAGAATTTGCCACTGGAAAATAATTGTTTAAAGGTGGAACTTGGTAAACATTTTTGAATGTGTTTGTTTTGCAGTAAACATTTAGATTTTAGGTGTTTAAAACCATTTTTCAAATAGGGTTGTGAGAGGTTTTTAACAAAACAGAACTCCCATTTTCTAACACCAGCTGCTGAAACTTCATTTGAATCAGCCTTTCATTACTTCTAAAAATGTCCAAGCTTCCCAAGAAAAGGCAGGAAAAAAAGTTGCAAATATGTTGACAGTAGTACCGTGGTTTACAAGCATAATTCATTCTGTAAACATGCTTGTAAACTGAAACTCTCTTATATCAAAGCAAATTTCCCCATAAGAAATAATGGAAGCTCAGATGATTCGTTCTGGGGGCCCATCGATCACGTACTGTGCATACAAAATGCCCAAACTCACAAAAGATGTTGGCTAGAAGCCCATATCATACTTTTGGCACTTGGCTGCGGAATCAGCTCTGCTTGGGACTAACAACTGGATTTTCCTCTGTATTTTTAATGTGACAATAATAAAATGCAATATGTAGCCCTATACCAGTGGTGGTCAATCTTCAGCACTCCAGGCGTTTTGGACCACAACTCCCATAGTCCTTTGTCATTGGCAATACAGGCTTGGGATGCTGGGAGTTGTGATCCAAAACATCTGGAATGCCAAAGGTTCGCTTCCACTGCCCTATAAACACTTGAATAGCTGCCCCATGACTAGAAATGGTTTAAAAATAAGAAAGGATGTTAAAAACAAATTCAAGAAAAATACACCTGCATTCCCCTTTGAAAATGTTCCTGCCTGATGCAAGGAAAACCTCCATTCCTCTCTCCTCTCTCTGCTTTGGAGGCTGCCTGAGATGGAACGTTCCAAAATATCTCCCACAATCCAGCAGGGGGAGAGAGAGCCACTATTGGCTCATGTGATCATGTGACCTGCTCCAGTTACTTGTATTGCAAGGCATTGCTTGTTGATCAAGGCAAAATTTAGAAGAAATGTTTGCTTGTCTTGCAAAACGCTCTTAAACCAAGTTATACTTAAACCATAATATTATTATATGTACTTCATGGTTATGTTTTTTAAAAAAATGTGCTTATCTTTACATTTACACCCACATTTTTATCTCTATAAAGGACCAGGGTATCTTAGAAGTATTTAAATCTGTGACAATTCAAATGAGACATATAAAAACTAATTTAGTGAAACAAACAATTAAAATGGCTGGCTTACAACTGTCCATTGAAGCTTTTTGTAGTTTATATTCCAAAATTACCTCTTGTATTCACTTATGTATATCTTGTTGCCAGTACGTCAGGCATTTATGTGTACATATCAGAAATATGTTATGTGCTAAAGGGGAAGAAGCAATTAAGAGTTGCACTTATGTTATCTTAAATTGAAATTGATACAAATTATGGTATCTTAAATTGAAATCTCCACAACTTGGAGCCAACGTTTTTGACTTGAGTGAAAATAAGCTAAAAGCCTATGTTGCATGAGTGACACAGTAGCATGACTGTTGTCAAGGCACCCACAGCAATAACAATCAGTCATGTAGGCTTGCAGCCTTAAAGTTGGCAGTTGTAAGCATAGCCAGCTGCCTGGCACTGTAGCAGTGACGTAAGTGTCTGGCCAGCAAAACAAATACCATTACCCCAATCAAAATATCAGTAGCTTCTGGACAGGGAGAGAGACCACCATCTGATAATCCTCCCCACATTGGGCTGAAGGATAAAGTATGCAGAAGACTAGGTACCCCAGCAACTTTAGCCCTTGAAACTTGAGCATCAGGAAAAAGACAGTTTGGCTGGCACATGTATTTTCCTAGGGATGTTCCCAGGGTGGACCAGTCATGGAGATCATTCTGATCAACATCCCAATTGACTTCAATGATACAGTCATGCCAATATCTCCAAAAAGTAGCTCTGAGGTAAAGGAAGGTCTTAGGCCCATGGCATAAAGGGTGATCCCACTGGTCCCATAAAGATCTGATCTCATTACCAAGTATTTTTCTGCTACACACCTTAACCACTGAACCTTTTAGAGACTGAGTGCCCAAACTGCAATTCAAAGCCCACTAATTATATTGCAAAGTGCCAATACAGTAATTTAACCTGTATACAGGTGGCTATGAAGGGGTGATGCCGGGTGTCCACAGAAAGGGCTCTGAGTGCCACCTTTGGCACAGTTTGCCATCACTGCGATAGGTTATAATCCAGTATGCTCAGACATCTAGAAGCTTGTTAAAAGTGAAGACAAGTTAGTTTTTTAGATGCTTCATAACTATTTCTTTTATAACATGTACTAACCCAGTGGGCCATGATCTTTTGACCACAGACCCATGGTGACAATGGGGTGGATTCTAGATTGTGCAACTCTGTTCTTTCCTGGTAAACTAAAGACTATGGGGCTGATACCTTATCTAGTATACTGAATTGGGGCGAAATGTGATTTTCATTGGCATTTATTTGGATCAGCTTGATTTAACTGGTCCGGGGGGGGGGCACAAGATGAAAGATTTTGGCCCTACAAATGATTACCTTACTGTAGATGCCAAACAAGATTGGGAAACCATGCTAACCTCACCTGAGATTGCTTCCTCCTTCCAATCTGCTATTGCATCAAGCGGCAGAATCCTCTGGGACTACAGGAAGTGTTTATTTTGAACCTTTCCTGAATGACATTTACTGAATGAAGGGGCTGAATGTTTGGTGTTGACAATAGAGGAGAACATCCCCAAATTCCTAGAGTTCTTCATGGCTGTTGATAGGATGAGGACATAAGGTTTGATTTGCCACTCCTTATAGACAGAGTATAGCAGACTGTAACACCACAGGTAACGCTATTTTTTTTATTTGACAATAACATCACTAAGCCAATCTTTGGAGATATCTTCTGGTAGAGAAAGAATATAAAATTCTTATTTATTTTTGCTGTCATGCACAGTTTGGAGCAGTTGGGACTGACACATCTGGAATCCCTATCTGCCAAGGGTTTATAAGGGGTGTAAACAAAACAGAGTTCAGTTGTTACTGCACGGGTCTCTGGACTGATACAAGGAGGCCAAGTTATTCTGCTGTGCATGGTAGAGTTACATAATTTTAGAGTCTGTGATATTATTGGATAGCATTTTTCCTTGACGGATTATGTGTGAATACCATGGTATTGACTCATACCAGTTACCGCTGTGCTCTATATGAAATCTGCCCTCATGCACAAAAGTGTCCAGTTTGTTGACTGGATCATGTTTGCAGTAATTCAGATGAGATCGCTATTTGTCAGTTAGTTTCTGGATACTGATTGTGATCTACAGAACTGTAATAGACTTCTTCTGGCTCCTTTTTAATAAGGAGATAACTCATTTTTAGAACACCATGAAAACTTCCCTTTACTGCCAAGCATGTAGACAAAACAAAAGCTTTGATTTGTGCTGGTATTTGATTTGAAACAAATGTTGCTCGGTTTATCGCATTCTTAAGTCATGTTATTTAATATTGGGGGTGTCATTGAGTGCATGCATGGGGGGTCTTGCAAGATAGCTTATATGCCATTTTCATATCAGTAAAGGTCAGTAACACAATGAGTTCATTTTTTTCTTGCAGATCCTCAGTTTAAGTCTTTTGTTTTGAATAATATGTGAGGGTGGGGGAGTCACCTATAAATATGACAGTAATTGCTTGTTGCCTTAATTGCTAGGCTGCTGTAGTCTGTGTAAAGTTGTAAACAAATACACATTTAAATAATCTTTCAGTATAAATGGTTAGCAGCATTGTTTCTTTAATGAGATTGCATTTGAATAGGAAATGTGTGGTAGGAAAAAGAGGAGAGCAACTAAAGAGCTTTGCAAGGTGTGTGTTGATCTAAAGACCTTATAATATTGTGCTGGAACTCTGAAGCATGTGTGTGACTTTTGAGATTGATTTCTTTCACTGTGCAACATGACTTCAGAACAGGATTGCTGAATCCCATTTGAGCTGCCATCATTCACTCAGAAACATCTGCTTCCTAAAATTGCAAGCATAGGCTTGAATCCAACGGATCTGGCATGTTTGTGAACAAAATCCTACTTAGAGGACGTTTGCTAATTTCCTAGCGTCCCCTCTCTGTTTGCCACCCCTAATCTCAAAAAGCCACTCTTGGAAAAGCCCTCCTAAAACCTCTTTACAAGAGCCCTGGAAGGGGCATCTCACTCAAACAGTGGGATCAATAGAGCAGTCTTGCTGATACATCCCTTGCTGTGTGGTCACTGCCCAGCTAGCGGACCGCTTGAGCAACCTATGAACACCACTTTGAGAGAAAAGCAATGCACAGTAATATGCATATCTTGGTTGTATAACTATGTGGGTAAAACTCGACATTGCACCAGTGGTAGGTACAATAGCACCAGGGTGGAAATGCTATCCAGGAAGCATTTCTATCAGTGTGTTGTACAGTTGCCAGGGATGTGTAACTGATTGTGCTATTGAACTGCCCAATACATTACATTAAACAGGCATGGACAAGATTTTGCCTGCTATATGATATATAATAAATATGATGAATAAATACTGAAACCTAAGTTGCATGCTCCTTCCTGTAAGTCAAGAACAGGTAACTTCCAAAAGCCCAAGGGCCTCACCCACAACCCCCCAGATCTTAGAGAGGTGTGTATGCCATAGCCTACCCTTGGCACTACATAAAACTTTGAAAGACCAACTTTGGAGACTCAAGTGGCCCATCTAGATGGTGATTTTTGCTGTTTCAGACCCTCCCCTATGCCTTATGTAGTCAGAAATTTAAGCTATTAATGCTTTTGGCAAAACAGACATAAGAAAGTGCAAGGGGGATTACTGAAATGGCAATACCCTCTAAGATAGTCTTCTTTTTAATGGTATTTATTTATTTATCATATTTTTATATCGCACCATCTAGCAACAATGGCCATTCTGGGCGGTTTACAAAATTAACAAACGCAGAATACAAAATATAAGATAATATGCAATAAATGCAAACAATGTAATACAATAAATACAATAAAAACTAAATCAAAACAAACGGTGAAAGAGAAAAGAACAGACTGAAAGACGGAACACAAAAGGGTGAATGAGCAGCGAATTATTAATAGCTGGGGAAACCCTTTCTATATAGCTATGTCTTAAGGAGTTTCTTAAAAGTGGACAGCGGTGGGTCAGAAGATTCACTGGGGGATTTGGATATGTGTTTGTCTAGCCCAACACAGGCTGTTTTTCTGATTGCACATACTAGAATTGACTTGTAGAAATATATGGAACTTACTTCTAATAAATGTTTGAATTTTTAAGCTATTATCCTATTTTCACTGCATGGTTTATGTAGGAAAACATTTTTTAAAAAAATAATGAATACACACTTAAGTTCTTTGTGTGTGTGTGTGTGTGTGTGTGTGTGTGTGTGTGTGTGTGTTGTGTCGTTACTGTCATGACCGACTGTTCATGACCCCATGTCCATGGAGTTTTTTTTGGCAGGAATACTGGAGTGGGTTACCAGTTCCTACTCCAGGCACGTCCAGCACCTGGTATTCCCTGGTGGTCTCCCATCCAAGTACTAACCAGGGCTGACCCTGCTTAGCTTCCGAAATCAGGCGAGTTCGGATGTGCTAGTCCATTTTATCAAGAATTAGAATACCATATCAAGAGGAAGAAGGGGTCCTGTGTACTAAAGTTTAATGTAACGACTCAAATATCCAATTCCAGCTGATAGGTAATTAAATTTTCATCAATGTAAGCTGGCTGAATAGTTCAGTGGGTTAAGGCACCTGGCTGTGTAATCGAGACTGGGAGTGGAGTTGGACTCCTTACTGTACTTCCAGAGAGAGGAGTCAGCCTATCTAGCTAAAGTCCTGGAATAGCCTGAGAAGAAGGGAACAGTCAACCACTTCTGGGTGCTTGATACCTAGAACCCCTTGGAAACAGTTTTCATGAATTGGAATTGATGTAATCAATATTACAACACTCTAGTAGAGATAACATTGTAAGTCCCATCTAGAAAGAGCTACTGAACCTTAAGTACTGAACAACCACAAATTCCTGTTCATTCACTGGATCTACTCCAGTTGACACTGGAGTGGGATTTAGATTGCTTTGTTATTTGAGTACTGGATATAATACTTGCAGTTTTGAGTGCTCAGCTTAAGAGTCCCTTTGTTGCTTTCATAAGTTGCTCCCAGTGCCTAAAGAAGTGCATACGTGTTTGCCTTTTTCAAGTTTGTGGGCAGAAACTTGCATTTTACATAATAAAGCTATGCTATGAACTAAGTATATATATTATTATTTTTCTACTTACCCTGTAGCCGTCCTCAGAAGGTGTGCTTGTGTCCATTTCTTCCAGTTCATCCTCTGAAGGTCTCCACCTGCCTGTATATCATCCAGCATCCAGCAGAGGTGAGTTAGATTGTTGAAGAAATGTGCGCTATTAAATTGGAGCCAACTTAAAGCAACCTTAGTAGGGCTTTCAAGGGATGTCAGATGCAGTATTTAAGGAGCCAGAGGTTGGGAGTTTGATTCCCTAATGTGCCTCCTGGACAGAGATTGGACTGGAAACTTGGTTATTTAAGCAGGCATTCCCTCAAATATAATGCAATTTCAGAGTTCACCCATTACATCTTGATTTTTTAAACTGATTAGCCTGCCAATAATAATGCATTGTTTTATGTCACTTTAATATTATTTTTATTTTTATTTTTATTTTTACTGTGTTACTATTTTATGGTTTTATTGTATGAATTGTTTGAATTTGTTAATTGTTGTAAACCGCCCAGAGTGACCTCGCTGCCAGATGGGTGGTATAAAAATACAATCAATCAATCAAATCAATCAATAATCCATAGCATCCTCTGCAGCTTTGCAGTTTTAAGAGAAGGAGAAGGATTTGAAGCAAGGTTCTATGTTCTGCCATTCTGTCCATTGTACCAGGCCACACTTGAGCTACAGCCATCCCCAGGTGAACCTCTGCCTATCTGTCCTCCAAAAGTCTCCACCAGTTTGTATGGTTTGTATGTTGCCCAGCAGGTAGATTAGATTATTAAAGAAATGCTAGAGCCCAGTTAGATTTTTGGTTTAGCAACCAGGGAGAAAGAATGAGTAAATAGTACTCATTGTAATATTTTTCAACAGAGTTGCTATAAACTACAAAGATTTCTCCATATATTACTTGACATTAAAAAGTCATACATAGGTTGATTTTAAAAATTATTCCTGGCTTTGTTCTTTCCATTTGGAAATTCGATCTTATCCATACTCAGTGCACTAAAAGATGTTCCTTTTTGACATGTTGTTATTGAAGTTTCATAACTAACTGAAAGATAGTTACAAAAAAGTAGAGATTTCAGAGTAAAAACTATACTGTGTGTGCTGTTTTCATAGCCAACAAGTTACACTTTTGTTCTGGACATTGTCATGGGCGCAGTGGCTCTTAGAATGTGCCTATGATTATTCCCACCCCCCAAACTGCTAGTGGCTGTGTTAATCCACTGGCATCACCCAGTGTTTGCTAGTGTTTTTCTGATGCATTTCAGTCCGAGCATTGGCCGTCCCACTGAATGTTGTTGCACTGGTCTGCAACAGTTCTCCCACTGTTGCAAATGTTACACATTTGTGTTATGTGCTGTCTGTATCATGTAGTCTAGTCTTGCATTTGTATTTTGTAATGTCCACACGGCTCCCCCCCCCCTTTTTTATTTCAACGTGTTGTCAAGTGGCTTTTGGCTTATGGTAAACTCAATAGGCTTTTCAAGGTACATCAGATGTTTAAAAAGGGCTTTACCATTGACACCTCTTGGTCAATAAAAGAGGGTGTAGAAAAACTTGAACTCTAAAAGCACTCCTTAAATATCTTACATAGCTTGAAACCCCTACTCGAGCCCCTATCATATGGCCAGATTTTGGGGGGGGGGTAGATATATAATAATAAATAATATAATTGGGCTGTGACAAGGCAGAACATAACACAAACAGTATCCTGTTGCTGGGGGACCATATGACAACAGTCAGTTCCATGCCTGGTTCCTCTTTGACTCCTGCTTTTGCAGGAAATCCAACACCCCCTGGCATGAGTGAAAAGCACTTGTTTGAAACAACAAAGCAAAGCAACGTGTTCTGCTTATATATCGCCCCCATGGCGCTTCAAGCATTCTCTGGGTGGTTTACAGTTTAATTATGCAGGCTACTCATTGCACACACACACACACACACACCAGAAAGTTGGGTACTCATTTTACTGACCTCAGAAGGATGGAAGGCTGAGTCAACCATGAGCCGGCTACCGGGGATTGAACCCCAAGTCGTGAGCACAGTTTTACCTGCAGTACAGGCATTTAACCACTGTGCCACGAGGCTCCTATAGACTAGAGGGTGGTCTCCAGTTTGGTTTACTTGACCCTAGCAATCAGCAGTGACACTCCATCCACCAAGCTGTTATGTTCTATTTAAAAAAAGGACACATGCCTTTGTACTGTTTTCAGAATGGACTGTGTTGTTCTATAAACAGCCCATACATAAAATAAAGTGTGTGTGTGTGTGTGTGTGTGTGTGAGAGAGAGAGAGAGAGACTTAGTTAACAGTGAAGGTTAAAGTAGTATCTACCTGGCAACAATATGGTTGTACAGTATGCTTTATAGTCAAGTGTACCTTGTCCTTAGAATTGTACCGTTAGAAAGGACACCTTCATCCAGGTTTCAGGAAGCAGATCAAAGGATAATTGATTTTGGTGTTCATGCTAAGGTGAAACTCCAAACAATATGGGGACGTTTTAAACATAAGGCAGTTTTAAAGATAATTTGGTGGTTCTGTGGATGCAGCTGCTATGTGTGAGTCTCAAATTGCAGTTTTTGTGTGTTCTTTTTATCTTTTTATTCTTTGTTTTGTGATGGTGAAAACTGTAACAAAGGAGATCTGTTCATTTTTTGTTTTTGCATTTGAAGTAGCAGAATGTGACCAGAGTTCTAAAAATATAAACTAATTGTCAGCAGTTTACTGTAGAATGGAGAAAAAAGTTTAGTAATCACAAGGCATAAATAGTGCTGATTTAAAAATCTATGAGGGAAATTTAAGACCACAGAATATTTTTATTGTTGTGTTCACATTCATTGATCTTGTGCCATTAATGAACTTCATTTACTGCCTATAGAATTCCCCACTGAACAATGAACATTGAGTGCTGAGAGGTTTTATGTTACATTTTACTCATTTCAGAAGAAATCAAATGGTAGATTAAACAAAAATCCCAATGTAATATAAAAAGTTGGTTGATATTCCCCCTCCTTCTCATATTTCAGGAACTTGGGGAACATTCTGAAGCTTTATAAAAGAAATGTTGCTAATGTTTCACCTTAATAGAATAATTTATGTGCAGTGTATACATATGTTGTTATCTATCGTGGCTGCATCTGAAGTACAATGATGTTGCTTTCAGCAAGTAGGACCAAATAAACTGCATTTTCCACAGAGCAGAAATGATGTTTAAGCAATATCAATGCTGCATCATCAACTGCTCAATTGCATCAGTGTTAAACATGATGTTTTTTAAAAGATGTGTTACCTGTTGCAGCAGGCACATACCTCTCATTATCCAATTCTTGATCTGAAAAGGTCATTTAAACTCTATTGAAGGCATGATTGGACATTTAAGGCCATGTTTATGGGCGCTGTATCTTAAACAGGTCCTATTTAGATAGGTAGAGGACTCACCTCAAACTCTCAGATGTATCTGGGAAATCTCATCCAGTTTTGGGAAAAAGACCTCTCTCTGCAGGCCTAAACCAGTTTGAGGAGTAGTTTGTTTGTTATCCATATTGGATGCACATTGTAGCCCAAGAAGTTTGTTTTAGAGATCCTTGAGTTTAGAGTCTCTATCTTGTGGGTCTAAACATATGTGATTGCTCATAAGGGTTTGGATGTGAACAACACATTTAGTGGTGTGTTCATGATTGAAGCTGGAGGTATGCAGGCAGCTATATTAATTAGTGGGGATTTGATACAGCATAGTGCTAAGATGTCCATGGTGTAGGTTCTAAGTGGTGTCAAGAAAATGTACCTGTTGTGTGAATTGGTCCAGGCTAAGGATGATGTTCAGATACAATTCATTAAAATCCTAGGGTTCCATTTCCACGGGCCAGATTTTTTTAAAGAAATGTCATCACTGTGCCTCAAATAAAGGTTCTGGGTACAGCAATTCAGAAATTGTGGTTCTAGATCAGCCATAAATATATTTGTATATTGTGAAGTTATGCGAGTAGCTAGGACTATTCTGTTGATCTAGAGGTCTAGGGGCGTTCACCCTGGTTTATGAATATTTATTATTTTGTTGAGGGAATCTTGTTTGCCTACTCTAATAGGAGTTGTTATGAGTGAAGTCATCAGATATATATACCTGTGTAATAATTGAGAGAGCCAGATAGGCCTGGCTGATGTAGCTAGAGATGTAAAGACATGTGGTAGTTTAAGTAGAAGAGCATGCTATATGTCTATTATAAAATTAGTATCTTAAGTCAATAACAAAAAGCATGTACAACTTTGTTCTACAATAAACCATACTTATTTGTTTTGAAAGAAAAGTCTGTGAAACCTCAGGTTTTTAAACACCACAGTTGGTCCTAAATAAATTAAATGGTGGCAGCAGAATTACATGTGCACACAGCAGTAGGTTTTATTCTCAGAGGTGAAAATAGTTGTGTGTGAGTATGAAATTGCAGAGGGTAGTGACTATGTGTGTTTCATCCTTTTATTGAATGGTGCTCCTGACAGCCTCCAGTCTGTTGGTGTGGGATGTAGGTGTAGAGAGCATCTATATCCATCGTGGCTAGGACTGTGTTATCAGGTTGTGAATGGAGTGAGTTTTTCTTAGAAAGACAGTAGTATCTGTTACATAGATAGTTGCATGGATGAGATATGGTTTGAGGATGGAGACCACATATCCAGATGCCCCAACAGCGACAGTATTCATGCTTGATATAATGGGTCTATCAGGGTTCCCCGATTTGTATTTTTTCAATAGCAGGTAGAAGGTGAGGAACAAGATGGCCGCGATCAGCAGAGACGTTAGCTGAAAGCAGTCCCGGCTAACGTCAATGTATCCCAGGTCCCTAGAGGGTGTTTCCACTTCAAGACCACCCGCTTGGAGCAGAATCCATCCCAGAACCGATCCGGGGCACCCAGGCGTGGTTCTCTCTCCTTTGGGAGGGGTTTGAAACCCCTGGGGCATTCCTGTGCGGCTGAGACCTTGGGAGATCCTGACGGAAGTTGAGCTGCCTCTATTCCTCCAGAAACGTGAGTGGCTTTTCTCCACCCGAAAGCCCCTTCAAAAATATAAATCAAGCAACTTACCGAAAAGAATCTGCCTCTCCCCAATCATCTTTCCTGTTTTATCCGTTACTATCTGCCTCTCGGAGGACTGCACTTTTGCTTTTACTTTCATATTCATCTTACGGCAGATTTAACCCTAAAGTTCTAACTCCACCCTTTGTTATATTCTTTGGACTCTGTTGGCTAAAGTGGGTACAGCACGCCATCTACTGGACTTTTCCATGTTTGCGACTTCACATACATTTCTTGAAAGCAGCAAACCAATTAGAATAAGATTAACCCCTTAGAGACTCTGTAATACTTCTGAGAAGAGGCAATTGATCTTTTTACCACCACAATATAGTAAAAATACCACTCAACAACCTGGATTATTTCGATTAGGCAAAACTCCTGTATAAATAAACCTTCAGCATGAGCAAAACCCCAACTATACAAAAGAAATCTGCCTTTATTTCTTTGGTCCATCCTGCAACCATGACCCAGCAATCAAGTCAATCAAGCCAATCTAGCCAAATCCTAGATGCACTCAACCAGTTGAATCTTACTCAGGCAAAAATGATTTCAGACCAAAGCACTGGGTTTTCCAACTTAAGAGCAGAAATGAAAGAGGGTTTTTCGAATGTGGACGCGAAACTAGAAACTTTTGGTGGTCGTTTACAAGCGTTGGAAGAAAACATGAATGTCACTGACCTTCGCCTTGGAGAAATTGAAGCCACAATGGAATCAACAAGTAGACTGGTTCTTACACAGGAAATTGAAGCCTCCTCCAAAATTCTAAGAATTCAAAATCTTACTGTTGACAAAGATGAAAACCTCTACACCACAGTAGGAGACAGCCTGGCCACCCTACTTGAGGCACCCGTTGAAGATTTTCTCCGCGAGGTAGACGTGATCTACCGTCAACCAATGGCTTACACCAGAAGAAACAAACTCCCTCCTGAGGTAATAGTCAAATTGGTCAGAAGATACACCCGAGATTGCATCCTCAAGGCTATTCAAGACAAGGAGGTGGAAATCAATAAATCCAAAGTGACAATACTGAAAGATGTCCCTTGGGAAGTCCGCCAACTGCGAAAAGAATATACATTTCTTACCAAACTCCTGCTCAAGCATGACATAAGATATAAGTGGCTTTACCCCCAAGGTCTGTCCTTCCAATGGGAAGGAAAACTACAGAAAATTGAATCCCATCAGAAAGCTAGAGCCTTCGCCGAAAAAAATGCAAGGAAGTTGGGCTACTCCCCCTCTTCTTCTTCACCATCCTCCTCTGAAGGCGAGGACACGACCGGAACTCAAACCACTACCAAAGATGATAGCCGTGATAATCAGACTTCGAAACAAGAGACTTTAAAGCATGACCAAGATTCTTGTGGCGCAGTGGGAGGTGCCAGGCCGAAACACTATCTCAGGCCAAAATCAGGGAAGAAGAAATATCGTTGGAAGTAGTAAGATGGCTCAAAAAATTCTAACATGGAATATTAATGGTCTGAACACCCCGCAGAAACGTCGGAAGACCTTTAATTTCCTCCAAAAACAACAATGTTCAATCATCTGCTTACAGGAAACCCACATATTGAGAAAACATGAACAATATTTAATACAAAATAAACTGGGAAATCTATTCTCCACATCAAACAAAGAAAAGAAGCAAAATGGGGTGGCACTATATATTAAACCAGAGTTCTCCCCAACCTTTCTGGAAAAAGATGAATCAGGCAGATGGATTCTTGTCCAAGCAAAAATCCAATCTAAAGAAACAATTATTGCTGGTATATACGCCCCCAACGATAATCATGGAAGACAAACCTTCTTTGAACAACTGGCCCAGAAACTGCTGCAATATGGGAATCATCAGCTTATAATATTGGGAGATTTCAATGCTGTACATATTCCTTCAGTAGACAGGAAAACACCAAAAGGGAAAAAATCCAAGACTTCATCTTCCACACTGCCCAAATTGTTCCTGGACATGTCCGATATTTTAGAACTTCATGATATCTGGAGAAAGAAAACTCCACTAAAAGATGGTTACACCTTTTACTCAAGACAATACGCTTCCTTCTCCCATATAGATATGTGCTGGGCCACATCCGATCTTCTACTAAATACAAGGGATATAGAAACCTTACCTCGAATATTATCCGATCACAATGCCATTTTATGGACACTGAAATCTTCGGGTATGCCCAGGCACTGGAAAATTAACTCAATTCTCTGGACTGATAAAGAGTTCATTTCAGAGGCTGCTAGAGATCTGAATTTGTATTTCGAAACTAACCTGAATAAGGGTACACCACTCAAAATGGTGTGGGATGCCTTTAAGCCATACTTCAGAGGATTTGTTATCCAATATATGGCAAGACGGAATAAAGAGAGGAAAAATAAATATGAATCAATTCTTAATATGATGAAAAAGCTTGAAACGGACTTAACACACGACCCTCGTAACGACAAGTTGAACAAAGACCTGGCTTCTTGTAGGCATGAACTTAACCTGATCCTGACTGCAGATATAGCTCACAAAATTAAGTTGGCCAAACTGAACTTTGTGGAAAATGCAAACAAACCAGGTAGATGGTTAGCGTATAGGTTAAAAAAGGTACAATCACAAAAACTCATACTCTCACTCAAAGACAAAACTGGGGAAAATCAGACAGAGCAATTACAAATCCAAAAAATCATAGAGGAATACTACCAAAGATTATTCAAGCCGGAGATGATTGACAAAGATGCCATCTTCCAATACCTTGAACAAGCCAACTTCCCAAAACTTACTGAAGAACAGAGAGCCCAGACGAATGCTCCTATCACAATGATGGAAATAACAGAGGCTATTAATCATCAAAAATTGAATAAAGCTCCTGGACCTGACCAAATACCGGCTATATTTTACAAAAAACTTTCGGAGACAATTTCTGGAAATATGAAAAATCTCTTTACATCTATTTTTGAAGGCGAAGATATACCAGATTCCTGGAAATCATCACATACGACATTGATTCCCAAAGAAGGGAAATCCAAAGACTTGATACAGAATTACAGGCCAATTGCCCTCCTAAACGTGGATTACAAAATTTTTGCAACCATCCTGGCTAATAGATGGCGGATGATTTTACCTTCTCTGATATCACACAACCAGACTGGCTTCCTTCCGAAAAGGCACCTCCAATCCAATATCAGAACTTTTCTCAATGTGTTGGAATACTATGAATCCCACCCCGAGAAGCAAGTAGCTGTTGCATTCATTGATGCTGAGAAAGCCTTTGATAATGTATCCTGGTCTTTACTCAAAACTCAATTAGATTATCTTCAGTGTGGCCATAGAATGCTGCGAGCTATTGAACAAATCTACTCTACCCAAAATACCAGGATTGTAGTTAATGGTCACCTTACAGACAAAGTCAATATACACAAAGGTACTAGGCAAGGATGTCCTCTTTCCCCTCTTTTGTTTATAATTACCCTGGAAGTTCTTCTTCATGTTATAAGGGAAAACTCTGACATTCAAGGCCTACAAAACAAGGGAGAAGTTTATAAGGTACAAGCCTTTGCAGATGACCTGATGGTTATCATGGAGAACCCTCAGACTTCCTCCGTAGAACTTCTAAAGATCTTGGAGGCATACTCTAAAATCTCTGGATTAAAGGTAAATAGAGAAAAAACATTGTTTCTAACTAAAAATATGACTCCATCCATGATTGAAAAACTGGTAAATCAATCTGGTTTTCAACATTCTGATAGGGTAAAATACTTGGGTATTACTGTATCTAACCGATGTAACTCTTTATTCAAAGACAATTATGTTAATGTTATAAAAACAATCAAAGCTGACCTCGAAACTTGGTCAAGACTTCAGCTATCCCTAATGGGCAGAATTGCTGCAGTCAAAATGAATGTCTTACCTAAACTGCTTTTCTTATTTCAATCTCTGCCTATATTACCAAACTTTAAGATCATTTCAGATCTGGGAAAAAGTATACGTATATTTATATGGCAAAAGAAAAAAGCAAGGATTAAAAATGTCTATTTGCAGGATAGAACCAAATTTGGTGGCTTTGCCCTTCCTAATTTAGTACTATACTACAAAGCTGCCGCCATGACTTGGATTAAAGACTGGATCTCGATGACAAATAAAAGAATATTGCAGCTTGAGAGTTATGGCCTTGATAAGGGCTGGCATCACTATATGTGGTACAAGGGAAATTTACCTACCCTCTTTAAAAAGCACTGGATAAGGAATGCCTTAGTTAAAATATGGTTATTGATCAAAAAACAATTTTATCTCAAAGCACCTATGTGGTTATCCCCACTGGGAGCAATTTATAGCTCCTAGGCAAGTGAAATCTCAAATGTTATAACTTATAGACACCTTCTGAATGCTGACCTCTCATTGAAACCATTAGGGAAATTAGTATCAGAAGGTTATAATCTGGATTGGTGGAAGTATCAACAAATACATTCACACTTCAAAGAGCTTTCCAAAGAGGGTGGTTTTATGACTACTGACACCCCATTTGATAAAATACTTTCTTCTGGTGACTCCAAGCTTCTTAGCAAATTCTATAGTATACTGTTAAATGAAAAAATGATTGATACACTGGTTAAAGACACTATGATCAGATGGGCTGAAAACTTAGGCTATACTATCCATTTAAATAAATGGGACTCTCTGTGGAATACAGTTAAAATCTTTAAATCTATTTCGTTTAAGGAAAATTGTTATAAGATGTTTTATAGATGGCATTTTGCACCGCATCGCTTATCCAAGATGTATAATTGTTCACCTAAATGTTGGAAATGTAATTATGACTGTGGAACCTTTTACCATATGTGGTGGACTTGTAAAGAAGCAAAGGCGTATTGGAATATGGTAAAACTTTTTTTAGAAAGATCTCTGAAAATTAAGATAGAGTTTAGACCAGAACTATTCTTATTAAATATAGTAGATATAAATATTTCCTATGATCAGAGATATGTACTCCATCATGTAATTGTTGCTGCAAGGATACTGTATGCGAAATTTTGGAAACAACCAAACACGCCAACAGAGAAGGATCTTCACGGAAAGATAAGAGAATGTATCGAAATTGATAAACTCTCCGGCTATCTAAAGGGAGACTATGACGAGATTTTTCGGGAAAGATGGCAAGAAGTAACAAATTTACTAGTATTGTGATAACATTTGGCAATTCTATTAATATGTTAAATTACTATTTCTATTTTGCTTGATATACTCAATGTAAATTTTAAAAACTGTATCCCCCCTTTTTTTCCTCTCCCCCATACTCTTTCCTTTTGTTCCTCCCTTAATAACCCAATAAAAATTTATATAAAAAAAATAGCAGGTAGAAGGTGTTAATTAGTGTTCTTGCAGTGTGTTATTTAGGATTTGCTCATGTATATTTTCAGGGCCCTTTTTCATGAGTGTTTGTAATTCCTTTTGATGTTTGGAAGTTAGGTCTGTAGTTAGAAGCTGGTAACATTTAGAGTTGGATAATTGCCTCTCAACTTCCCGTGTGTAGCTCAATGTACTCTGAAAAGCCCACTCCGGCGATATATGCATTTTAATTATGTAGTTCTTTCCAAGGACAAATTTGGTTCATTGTTATTATCTCTAATGGTCTATATCAAAGAGCTTTCCTTGAGCTCATATATAAATAAATGGACATGCTTGAATCTAAATTCCTTAGATGCCTATGTCAACTGAGGACACCCTTTAAAAGAGACTTCTTGGCAAAGTCTTTCTGTCTCATTCTGTTTTAAAAAGTACTTCTCAAGAGCCCTGTTACCTTGTCTTGTGGCATCCACATAGATGGGAAGAGGCAGCTAGACCTTCTCTTTCCCTTGTTGCTTTGCTCATGTGAGCAGTAGTAAGTCCGAAAAGGAAAAGCTTTCTGCTTGTGCATGAGCAAAGTGATCCACAAAGGGACATGCAAATAGCTCCTTTCTCAAGTAACAAATACATATGACTGAGCACTCTTTCCAATAAGGACATTTCCAAGATGCCTTATTCAAATGTTATAAATATGAATTCTGTGAAGACACGTAGAGGGGAATGTCTAGACCAGTGGTCCTCAACCTGTGGGTCCTCAGATGTTCTTGGACTGCAACTCCCAGAAATCCCAGCCAGCTCAGCTAGTGATGAAGACTTCTGTGAGTTGCAGTCCAGGAACTTCTGGGGACCCACAGGTTGAGAACCACTGGTCTAGCCTCACCTTTCTGTCATCATGTTCTACACAGTTTAAGCACTACGTCTGGAAGGGGTTTCCCAAAGTTTTTGTTCATCTGTGGATTATATACACAAGGAGAAGTTTCTTCCCTTCAGGCTCAAGTGCTGGAACTGGATGGGACATGGATGTGGAAGGGCAGAGCTGGACATTTGCTTCTACATTTATTTAGGCAAAATGCTAGGATTGAACAGTGATCGAATAAGGCTGTTATAACGCCTAGAATAGGCTGGTGGGCTGCATAATAACAATAAAATTAGAATATAGCCTGTATTAGAATGTTCTTGTTTTGGTTTGGAACAGTTAGGGTACTGATAGAATCAGTTGTATAAATTTGCTGGATTGAGAAGGAGAACTGTACTATGATGGAATAAAGCATACTTACTCTGTCCCTTAAACAACTGCAATGTCACAGCCTTTGAGACGTTCACATCCAGTAGGATGGCAATGAGGCAGGACATTTGTCTTTTGTTATTTAAAGTATTTGGTTGTAGTAGGAAGGAGTGTGGCAGCTCAGCGGACTAGAGCGCTGAAATGGTCGGCTGCAAAGTCGGCAGCTCAGCGGTTCGAATGCCGGGTGCCACGCAGCGGAGTGCGCTCCCGCTGTTAGCCCCAGCTCCTGCCAAACCTAGCAGTTTGAAAGCAAGTAAATGCAAGTACGGGAAGGTAAACTGTGTTTCACTTGCACAACACTGGCTCATTGGCTTGAAAACGGAGATGAGCACCGCCCATATGGTTGCACACAACTAGCACACATGTGTGGGGGGAACCTTTATCTTTACCTGTAGTAGGAAGGAAATGTTTTTCATTAGTACCAGGCTTGCCATAAATCTCCCCAATAGTCTATTGGCATGTCTATTGGCATAAAAATAAAGTCGTTGTTGTTGTTGTTGCTGCTGCTGTTGTTGTTGTTGTTATTGTTGTTGTTGTTGTTGTTGTGTTGCAGATCTTCTACAAAGGGGAAGATTTGATCTGTGAGACAGAGCTCTGGTGCTATCCTTGGAATGGAGGACTAAACCTATCCTGTGGTCTCTAGAATGCTAAGGCTATCATCAGAAAGAGAAAATAACCCTAGAGCTGCCTTTTCTTGCATAGTGGTCAACTGGTCAGATTTTGCATTGTTATGCACAGAACTGTATTCAGAATGTACAAAGCCAAGTGCTCTGCTTATATACTGCCCCATAGCACTTCAGGCACTCCCTGGGCGGTTTACAATTTAATTATTCAGCCAACACGTAACAGGCACCTAATTATATTTGAATATCCCCAACACAATTCTGTCCATAATGGTGCAAAATCTCACCACTCATTTCATTCTATAGCTACAGTGCTACACATTCCTGATCCCCGCTTTGGGATATGTGTTATATGCAGGTGTGGTTTTGCTCGGAAATGGTTGTGTGCTCTCTTTCTGAAAGTAAGAAATCAAACAATAAGCTATAATGGCATCAACATTGTTTTTTTGTTTTTTTATATTCAATATTATTTGAAGGAAAATAGAGTACTACGGACGGTACCTCTTCTGGCTGCTTGCCTACCTGAAGATAAGTGTAAAATCTTGATTGGTCGACGCTTCAGTGAAGATAGGTAAGGAATATTTATAACTTAGTTTGCATTTCAGTATTGATCAGTTATTGTTGAACAGTTGAATAGTTATTCCAAATCGGATTCCAAGAAGTCCACCTTGGTTCCAAAATTTCCTTTTAAATAAGTCCTAGAAATCAACGCGAAAAACCAACAAATTGTCATTTCCTTTTTTTAAGTGCAAAATCTAATAGAAGTTTCCAAACACTCTTAAATTTAGTCATTGATCTGTCCTCAGTTAATGCTGTCAGTTTCGCCATTTCTGCCAGTTCCAATACCTTACGTAACCAGTCTTCTACTAAGGGTAGGTTGTCCATCTTCCAATATTATGCATAAAGGAGCCTAGCAGCTGTCGTAAAATATCTAATACCTAATCTCTAATCTTATACATCTTGGACAGTTTTGCTGGCATTAGATACCACCTATATATCACTTTGTAGAAATTTTCTTTAAGGTTGTAACTCCTTGTGAATTTCAGTCCATACTTCCCCATTCCCTCCCACTGTTCTATTTGAATATTGTACCCAAATTTTTTGGCTCATTTGATCATGCACTCTTTAACTTGTTCATCTTTGGTATCACATTTCAGTAACATTTTGTATATTCTTGAGATCAGATGGTCCTTATTGAGACATAGTTCCATCTCAAAAATAGAGTTTCCCTGTTCAAATTCAAATACTTGTTTGTCTATTTTGAATCTTAATGATAGTTGCAGATATGAGAACCATTGACAGACATTACCTTCCTGGTTCAGTTCCTCTCTAGACTTCGTCTTATATTCTCCTTGACTCTGTTTTAAGATATCTTTATACATTAACTGCCCGGAGTTCCCTGGGAAGACGGGTGGTACAAAAATAGATAAAATAGATAAATAAATAAATCTCTCTGCAATGTTTCTAACTTAAACAAAGCCTCCTGTGGTAATACCCAAAGTGGCATCTTAGGTGCCAATCTTAGTTTGTAAGTATTCCAGATTCTTAAAATGCATTGATGAATATAATGGTTATTAAATTCTGCATTTACTTTGGCTTTGTTATACCAAAGGTACCTGTGTCATCCAAATCTCAAATCATGCCCTTCAAGATATAGCAGTCTTTTGTTCCCCAGCATTATCCAAATTTTATGCTAAATAAAACAAGTAGCTGTTTAATACATTTTTAAATCTGGAAGTCCTAATCCTCCTCTCTCTTTAGCAGCTACCAAACATTTATATTTAATCCGAGGTCTCTTCCTTTGTCATATAAAGTTAGCTATGTCTTTTTGCCACTGTTTAAAGGGAGCTTCTGTTCTCAGTACTGGGATTGTCTGGAACAAAAAGAGCATTCTTGGAAGGATGTTCATCTTTATGACAGAAATTCTACCCAATAGGGAAAGTTGAAGGTTTTCCCACTTTTCTAAATCTTTTTTTATTTCATACCAAGCCTTTAAATAATTATTTTCAAAAAGCATAGAGTTTTTATTGGTAAGAGTAATCCCTAAATATTTTACTTTTTTTTCTATTTTAAATCCCGTTTTCTGAGAAATTTGAAAGTTTTCTGTAGAGAAACTTTATCCCTGCTTTCTCATGTTTAGCACATATATTGTATCATGAATACACATAAGAGCATTAATTACTACTTCAATTGCTTATAGAACTCAAAGCTTTAAAACTATTTTAAAGCTACCCATGGGTATAAACCAGGTCTAGCAATATGCCTCTCAACAACTCTGGTATGGGTATGTGAGTGGGATATTTGTATTGTGTTCATGCCCTGTTTCTGTGCTTTCCAGAAGTGTCTTGCTAACCTCTGTGGATACACACACCTGAACCAATACAACAATGATATGCTAAATTCTTCTCCAAAAACTCAAGACCTGAATCCGGATGGTATCCTTGGTTAGAGTAGATCTGTTGAATCAATGAGTTTTACAATTCAGGAATTGATTCAGTCAGTCAGTTCTAAATGGGACCGGCAACCAGATTGAGGCCTAACTGCCCCAATCACATGGAGAGTTTCCTTGTGTTTACCTGCTATAACGACTGAGTCTCTTCTAGTTTGGGATCCATACTTCTGGTATCACAGCAAGCATGAAGACATTGCACCTGCATCCCAGTTGTCTGATTTTTGGCCTAATTCAGAACACCCTGGCCTTTCCAATCCCACCACCCCCAGCTATTGTTGTATCCTTAAGTGAAGATCCAGCTCAGGCTATGATATTTCTATCATATTCCCTGAAGAGCCACTATTGAGAGAATTGCCACCTGGGGCACTCTGTAAGTCTGAGTCATAACAACCAAAGGCTTAAGGACTGCATATGTGTCTGTGTATATTGGAGAAAATAAATAGGATGCCACAGGAAAAAAATGATGATATGTTTTTAGAAGTACAGAGGAATGGAATAAAATACACCCTCCAGCCCTAAGGGATAGTAAAGCAGCATAAAATGCACCTAGAGATTGGATTTCAGTCTTCATAATGTGCTTGCTATTGCTTACTATAATCTTTTGGCAGCAATCTGTTCAAAGAAATATTATTAAATTCATAACAGAAAAAAGATACTGGCTTATCTATTTACCGTCATACTTAATTTAAAGTTTCCCATAAATAAATAAAACTATGCTCTGTAATGTATAATACTTTATTTAATAATTATTATGTATTTTTGTCCACACGTTTGTTCTATTATTCATAATGAAAGCTCTAACAAAGCAATAAAAGCTCTTATTCTGGGATTTATTCCCTTTTAAGATTTATAAAAAATATTTTTGCAAGCCATTCTTTAAGCATGAATACAATTTCAGTTTTGCGGTAGAAGATCCTAACTCTTATTCTCAAGTAAACATTACTGGCAATTAGGAAGAAAATAATCTATTTTGCCAGCCACAAATTAATCTTACAGAAGCTTTTGTGACAGCTTCATGCTTATTTGGATAATCCTCTGTGCTGCTTTAAGTTCTTTAAATTTATTTTTGACATTGTCACAGTTCTGACTTGAAAAACAAGCAAGAAAACCGATAACCAAAATAGTCCCGAACCATTTTTTAAATTTCAGTATGTCTTTTATTGCTTTTTGTTTTCTTCCTTTGCTATATGTATATATATATATATTTAAAAATAGATTACAATTAACAGATAAATTATAAATAAAACTGTAATGTCTGTTTTTGCCAACACTTCTCAAAAGTAGAATCTGAATGTAGTTAGATGCAGTCAGAAACTGTGGCCTATAACCAGCTTTGCTCTAGCAACTTTCTGCAGCACAGCCAAATGGCCTTCCCTCCCTGCCACTTAGAACTCTATCCCTAGGTTTCTCCCAGATATTCAGAATATGTTTCAGAAACCCCTGGTGATTGCAGGGAATTGTCCCCTTCAATTCTGTGAACAGCAGCTGTTTCATTAGAGGAACAATCCTGCTGGAACCTGACACTATATTCAGATTCCTGTTCATATTAATAAAGTCCATCACATGTTAGACCACCAAAACAATCTGATAAATTATCCATCTATAAATGGAATCTACTGTTATAAATGAGTGATCAGCTGAGCTATTTGAAAATACATTAGATGGGGTGTCTGTGTGTTTACAGTAATTTTAATTTTATTGTTTATATAAATCATTTACATTTACACAAAGTGATGTGGTCTTGAGGGACCTAGATAATGCAGATCAGTTTTCAAAGTCTGTCAAGGCCTGACCTTTTGTTATTTTGATTTCTGGAAAATATTGACGAAGAAATCATTTACTGTATAAACGTTGATCAGAAAAGTGTTAAAATAATGAGCAAGTGTTTCCCAATTGATCTGCACCAGTTGCGGTCCCCGTAGAAAAACCCTACATGAACCAGTATCCCAGGCTTTGTTTCCCGTTAGGGGGGCTTATCATACTTATTCAAGCCATTCTTTGTGTCTTAAAGAAAGCAGGAGGACATCAAATATTCAGAATGTTAGGACAGAAACATTCCAATGGTTTCCCTGGCTCAAACATTTTTGTTGTCAAGAATTCTCAAAATTAACATTATGGCCTAAAACATCCTTGAATCCTAGTTCCAACTAGAGTAAATCAACTTGAACGAATGGCTTAATCAACACTTAAGTACAGTAAATTTCATAATTCAGAGTGTCTGATATATTTGGGACTACCAGCTGGATGCAGGACTAAGACTGCAGTCCCAAACCCACCTACTAAGGAATATGCTGCACTGAATAAAATTGGACTGGCATTTGAGCAAATATGTACAGAAATGTGCTCTAAGGTACTCCCTTGCCACCCATCTTCCCATCTCTAGGATGTCTTTTAGATTGTAAGCCTGAGGGCAGGGACCATCTTTATCTTTGTAAATTGATCTGGGAATCATTTTCAGCTGAAGAGTGGACCACAAAATGCTTTAAATAAGTAATGTGCACCCAATAAATTCAGCTTTTCCCTCACAAAGGAGTAGATAACTGGGTCATGTCTATCAAACATAGTTAGACATCACTTGATGATTAGACTCTTGAAGGAAGAATAAGCTGTTTTGCTTCCACTTTGAGAGAACTGCACAGACCATTGGGAGGCATCTGCGTTCCCACATCAATTAAACTAATACTGAAAGAGAAAGTCCTAAGGAAGCATTTTATGAATGTGGTTCCAGGGATGGGTGACGAGAAGGTGGTGGGGCCGAGGGAATCATCTGGGAGGAAAGGAATAGAAAGGAGTCTGAGATGATGTGTGAAGATGCTTCAGAAAGCCTTGTGAGAGTCTGCTTGAAAAAATGCATTGAGTGCTCCTTGGCTTGGGGCTTCTCAAGAGCTGTAGCTATAAAACGTTACATTATTCTCTAAGGTCACATTCAATTGCATTCTGAAAGAAAAAGAGGATTAACAGTTGGCAAAGTGTTTCTGTTATGGATGGTTTCAGCAGGAAATAAGTAAATAAATAAATACATCCCTCGTTTGCATGCTTCTGCTCTTTAAACTGAGATGGATAACAGAGGGAAGAGGTTCTTTCTAACTGTTACACCTTATTTCCTGAAAAATCTTACAAGGGGAGAGCATGGCACTTATGTTGCCGAAATAATTGAGACAATTATACTCTGAGGATGCTGGCTTTTATTCCTTAAAGTTGTTTTCACAAGAAAGCTAATCTAACAGCAAAACTGGGCAGTGAAATCCTACACAGGGTACAGGAACTGAGTACCATGTCATATTACAGTTTTCCCCTTCCTTGGGGATACATTTGGTTACTTTATTTGGCCACTAGTGTGTAATTTGGGCCTTGAAGACCTGTGACAGATTGTTTCAGGGTCCAAGTAGACCAGGGTTATTGAGCATTCCTCTTTTCTTATCCAAGATTTTGTCTTCAAATGTTACCACATGCAAGAGGTCAGAAACAACGGACTCTCAGCTGTGATATATGGATTTTGCTGTTATGTGCTCTCAATTCACTACCAAGTTTTGATCCTATGAATTAGTGGCTTCCTCAGTTCAGCGCTTGCAAATCCAACACTGTGGCTTTCTTTCTTGAGTCAATCCACCTCTTTGATCTTCCTCTCTTTTTTGTGGCTTTGAGAGATAATAAATGAAATCAGCTTTGTTTTCTCAGTTAAATTTTCCTTAGGATAAAAGGGAAATGCAATTTGCTGCTGAGAAATATAAAAATGAAGCCAGTTCCTGTGTATGTAGAGCATGTATGTACCAGTTTTGTGAAGAAAATTATTTTTCGCTTTCTGTGCCTGATAAGGATAGTGAAAGAGTACAGAACCCATTTTAATGCTAAAGCTACAGAGATCTGAAAGTGCTAGAAGTGAAGTACCTATACTCAGTGGGAACATTCATTTGCCCTTAGTTTGCACTGAAGCAGGTACCAGTCTTTTGTCCGTCTCTTTGAAGTGGTGAAAGGCTTGGGAGAAAAGCGGGTCCTTCATAAGAAAATCACATTTGTGTATGAAATGTTGCTCTTAACTATTTTTTTCTGATCATTGCCAAGATATGAGATCTTTAAAATCATGTCTTGAATATAAAGAGGTTGATCATGAGGGAAAGTACTGTAGTTCCTCGAGAGAGCTTTAGAAATTTCAAAATGGTTGCAGCCACTCTGACTGGAAAAAAGATACTACTCAAGTTGAGTCAAATGCATCATCCAGAATGCTCTGTTTCAAAATTGGTCAGTGTGGTTCTACTATACTTGTCCTCAAACTAGACAGGCATCCATCCCAAGGATGCATGAAGATGTTCAAAAGGGGATATGGTGAGGTGATTTAAACCATATGAAGAGGAGAGAGCATGAATACTTTTCATGGGGCAGGATGATGAAGTGATCTCTAGAGAAGCAGTTGGAAAATATGTGGGTATTTCCCCCCTTCCATCGTGTCCCCTCTACCTTGTTTTTTACCAAATTAGCAAATCTGGTGGCCCTGTGATGGTGGGTGCTATCACTGCATCTTCAGAAAGCTGGCTTGGAGATAAATGATGGTGCCTGTCCCTAGGAATGGCTACATGCTGATGGTCAGCATGACTGCATGACTCTCTTGTCTCTCATTGAATATGCAGTGTGAGTAATAGCTATAGAACCTGTAAAAAATTGAACTACCATGAGGAAGTTCTGGAAGCACTATTTTATTTATTTATTTATTTATTTATTTATTTATTTATTTATTTATTTATTTAAACCTCCTTTCTCTTGAAAGCATCCTCCTTTAACCTGATATTTTTCTCTTCTAGAGACTGTGCTTTCTTAACTCTGCTTTACTAACTTTGTGTGGTGTTCTGTCTCTGATGTGACCTCCAAATTATTGATAGTGTTTTTCATTTCTTCCTTGAAAGTCTGAATGAGACAAACTCATAAACTCATGTGCATCTTCAGTATCTGGTCTGTGAAGACATGGCCAGACAGAAGATGAACAGAATGCTTGGTATAGTGTCTCAGAGTGGGTTTAATGATCATTTCTGTAATGTCTTCTTTGAAAATGATACATTGCAGAATTTAGAAGCATGGAAATGAGGAAGATTTGGAGCCAGAGAAGTACTGCTTTATGTACATTTATTTGAGGATAAATATCATTGCATTAACATGAATTTCTATGCTTCCTTTATTGTCTATGTGAAAGACTTTGATAAAGTCCAATATGTCAAGTTTTGCTGATAAACAAATGGGTTTTCAAGAGAAATGTGTATAATTTGCTACAAAAAGTTGTAGCAAAAGTTGAAGAGCAGATGAAAGCGAAAACAAAGAGAAGTATGACAAAGGTGTATACTATTGAACCTGCTTTTTCTTTATGCTCTAAGAGCATCTTTATGAAACACTTGATGAATCAAATCATGGTTATTGTGAGGTAAATTTGCATTGATTAACACTGGCCGAAGTTTAGCAAGCAGAGGGTTTGCTCTCTCTCTCTCTCTCTCTCAGATAAAACATATCGATAGCAACCAAAAACAGATTCACCTTCGGTTCTTGTCTCTTAAAGAATATAGGATCTCATCATTTTTAAAAAATAATATGGAGCTTTATTCCTAAACTAAAATACAAAATGAAACAATACTAAGATAGGATTAAAAAATAATCAATAACCCCAATAGACTCATGGCATGGATTTATTTACCTAGCTAAATAGCAAAAGCTATGCTATTTTATCTATCCTTTTCTCTTTCTTTTCCCCTTTTTATTATTATTACTTTTCTACTCTAATTTGTTTGTTATTATCGTTGCTGTTGTAAACCGCTTGGAGTTCCTCTGGAAGACGGGCGGTATATAAATAATAAAATAAATAAATAAATCTCTTTACAAATATCAATTTTGGCTATGCGAAATAACCCTGACTCTAACTAATTAATTAGGCAACATTGCTAAAAGCAGATCCAAGCAAGTAATAATAATGGCGATTGCTTGTCTCTTTTTCCTCAGAAGTTTCACAGCGACAGATCACACTTGATACAGATTGTCCAATGGTAGCTCTCTTGATTGCCTTTGGAAGCTTTGTTATGTCTAATTTTTGCATACCTTAGATAACATTTCTACTGCAAGGGGGAAAGTGCTTTTAATATCACAGCAGGTCCACCACTCTTATTCCTCTGTATCCCCCTTCCATGGAATTCCACAATACTTATCAGCTAGAAGGAGGGCTGATGAGTGGTAGCTGCATGGGCAGGGGACAAGGGTACTGGAGAAGGCCTTGCCCAGCATTGAAGATGCCCAGGGGAGGTGTGGTGAAATTGCAGTGCCAGCTGCGTAGCCACCCAAAATCTTGTGCTACATCTCTGTGTATACATATTAGAATATAGGGGGATGGCAGAAGCGGAGATGCCAAAGCATGGGCTTTTTGTGAGACCACAGGAGAGAACAAAAGCAGTAAGGAAGATATGGGGAGCAGCTAGATCTGAAGCTGGGATGATCAGGATCCAAGGAGAGAGGTGAAGAAATTTTTCAAAAGATGAACACTGTAATACAGTCATCCCCCGCTATACTGCAGTTCATATACAGTACTGTGGTCCCGGTATATCTCAGGATTGCAGTATATGAAGGCAAGGGCTCCTGGGACAAGCTGTGTGGCCTGTTTGGGGCCTCCTGCACTTACCCCAGGCCTGGTGCTGCCCTGGGTGGGCCTCCAACAGGTTCGGGAAGCTCATCGGAGGCCCACTTGGGGCAGTACCAGGTCTAAGGTAAGTGTAGGAGGCCCCAAACAGGGGCCCCAGTCCCAACCCAACCCAGCATCCACATAACGTGGATTTCCCTTTATCGCGCTTCAGGTTGGGTCCCTAACCCCTGTGATAAACGAGATATTACTGTAATCAAAAAGAGACAGGAGGAGGAGATTGGCACGGAGAATGTGGATTATATAGCACAGGGCTGTCCAACTTTGAACAGGCCGAGGTCTACTTTTTCCAGCTCAAAGTTCCTGAGGGTTACTACACTAAAACCTCTACTTACGAATTTTATCCATTCTGAGCACATGCTCATAAGGGAAAATTGTAAGTAGAGCAGCAGTTTACCATAGAAATGCATTGAAAATCAATTAATCCGTTCTTGAAGGAACATAGTTCAATTCTTTCCTATGGGATGGCTGACCATTCACATGCTTCCTTTGCACCCACTCGAGATGGTATGGGCGGGTGCAAGGGAGACATGTGCATGCTTGCTCAGGCTGCTGGAAGACTTTTTTTTTAAAAAAAGTGTGCTTACCCCCCCCCAACCCACCTGAGGCCTGACTCAACTCTCCTCCCCCTCTGGCCTCCTCATCTTTCCCCCTTCTCCCTTTCAGCCCTCTTGCTGCCACTGCTGATGCTGCCCGCACCTCGGCCATGTTCGCTACACAGCTGGGGTGGGCTGAGCCAGCAGTGTGGCAATCACATTGCCACAGCAGCACAAGAAGGAGGGAATGGCTCAGAAGGGGAGCAGGAGGAGCGGCAGCGGCGGCGGCAGCGGCAGTTCATGGTCTCTGTGAGGCAGCCATGGGGGTGGGAGGAGGGGGAGGAGGAGGGAAGGGTGGGAGGAAGGAATTATCCAAGGGAGAAGAAGAGGGGAGACATCACCATGCAAAGGAAGTAGACACGCCTGTGACCTAACCTCTCACTGTCTCCTCCCCTCCCTCTGCTTGGCACTAGCGACTCCGCTGGTCACGAGACAGTGGCATTCTGGTCATTTGGCCAAGAGGGGGGAGCAGGGGACTGTGCCACGGCCCTTGAGCTGCCCCGCTCAGCTGAGACATTGGGCTGGAAGCCCCAGAACTTTGTTGGAGCAGTGTGGTCCTCGGGGTGGGGGAGGGAGGGGTAGAGAACTTATCCCCTCACTTTTTTTATTGATGGACGGTGGGCAATTTATGAACCCTTCGCGGGCTACTAGTAGCCCGCGATCTACGTTTTGGACAGGCCTGATATAGCAACTTCAGCATAGCGGAATGTGGATTTATCACAGGATATTAAGAATTCCTAGGGTTGAGAAGATGATGAGAGAAGAAGTGCTAAGGAAAAGACCAAGAAACTATAACACGTTGAAAGCTGGAATACTTCCATCAATAAAGAAAAATGAAGGGTAGAGATTATCACAGCTGATGGCACGAGGTAGAATAAATGGGGGAAGAGAACTGCAGGAAGGAGAATTTGCTGATAGCAAAACCTGAGGAGAATGACTTGGATGCAAGGCAAATCCATTGCTTGGAGCTGTCATATAAAAAGGCAGAATATCTGTGACCCTGTGGAAGACAAGAAGGCAAGACTCACATACTTAATGAGGAAATGAGAAAGGTGAACTGGGGACCTTTGCACCCTTTGGATGTTTTGGAGTATGACTCTCACTTACCTTTGGCTGTTTCTGGCAGGGGCTTCTGAGTCCAAAGCACCTGGAAAGCCAAAATGAAGTGCAAAGCAACTGTGCAGTTTATAGCTAATACATATGTTTTGCTGCTTTAATACAAAAAAACCTTGTTCAATTCTTCCTGTTTATGGTCTTAATGTCCTTTCCATGGAGCCAGTCTAAGAATACTTCAGCAATGATGTTCTGCCTAAATATATTCTTTTTCCTCATTTAACCTCCATTATTTGCTTGTTGCTCCAGTGCTTCTGCGGCTTTATTTTTCAAGTCCTTGGCTTCCCTCTTTCCCATCTGAATATTATCTAGGATAGCCATATTAGTCTCTCACAGCTAAAGCAACAAAGAATCTTGTAGCACCTTAAATATTTAACACATTTATTGTTACACAAGACTTTACAGATAGAATCTGCTTTGTCATATTCATAAAATTTAACTTCAAGTTGTGAGTCTTAGATAACACTTGGATGTAAAGAGAAAAGCCTAAAGTTTTGGTCAGAGGAAAACAAAAATATGACAATTACTTTAAAATTTAAATATATTTCATATATCTATTTTACAGATCTTTTTAAATTTTGGCACAATGTTCCTAAAGCTAAAAGCTAGAGAGGGTTATATGATAGAGGCTTTAGGTACATTTTGCTGCATTGTTTGAATGAAGAAGAAAAGTAAATATCATGGAATAAGTTTAATATATTATCTAGACTTTATTCCCATAAACCAGCCAGAACCTGAAGTAAGACTGAGTCAAGCCAGGGTTGGCGCAACAGAGATAGGAAAAGATGATTGAGACTTATTTCTTAATGCATCAGAATAACTGAAGTTACCTTGTCCAATTTTTATATAGGTACCCTGAGTTAGCATCGGTGTGCAGAAATTCAAATACCTTAATATTATATCCTGGAGCCGGAGCCACAAATCTGGAAGATGTAGACCTGAGCACCCTTGAACCCTGTGTCATCATCATCATTGATGGAACATGGAGTCAGGCTAAAGATATATTCTTCAAGAACTCTCTTTTTCGAATACCTAAACAGGTGAGATTTAATATCACCATTAATATTGTATTCAGTCCCCGAGGAAAAACATTTATTTTATTAATTTATTTAAAATATTTCTATTCTGCCTTTCTCCCCAAAAGGTCCCAAAACATTCCCTTCTTTTAGAAGCCTCCTGTCATGTAAGTGGCTAGGTAACCAATAGGATTGTGTCACACAACAGAACACTGTCTTTTAAGTTTAAAATAGGTTGTGGGTTTTGTTTAGTCATTTATCTATTTTCTGATCATTTGACCATAATTATGTAAGATCTAATTTTCTAAAAATGCCACTCCAAGTTCTCCTTTTTATGAATACATAAAACTGGACAAATGCTCCCTGAAAGATTTTTGGTCTAAAACAAACTTTTCACTAATAACAAGCATCCCTATGTGACTATATCCAGGTGACACCATGTAGGGTAGCCCAGTTGCCTGTCCATGTAGAATAGAATGCTTGTCAGCCATAAGTTAGAAGTAGGCAGATGACAAACTACAAGTGGAGGGAGAGCTTAAGGATGCTGTAAAGGCCAGCCTCTTCAGGCAACAAGAGAGAATTATGAAAAAGAGAGAATTTCTTCCCAAACTACTATGGTATTCTCATTCCTGGCTGTGGCCAGTAACAGTTACAATTTTTGTGATTTCCCTAGGTTATGCCCATTTCTCTTCTGCAGTTTGGAATTTATTCTGTGAATGTGAAACAGTCAAATTCCAGGTTTTTGGGCTGTGTGACCAGGCCCTGAGCTGCCCTAGGTAGTTTTGCAGTTTTCTCAACCCAGACTGTGAAGGAATGAGGTCAGGGTTAACAGTGGACAGTTTGCAAGTGCAGTGTCTTTTATAGGGGGACAAATTGTGCTCTCTTCTTTAAAAACACAACAGTACAAATGGTGTAAGCATTGGCATGGAATATTTAACACAGAATGAAGTTTGGAGAACAGCAGTGGCATTTGAAATTTCCCTAGGTTCCTGGGTTCCTCTCCCTGAAATGTTTACATGAAGACCAGAATCATGTTGAGGAAGCAGAAGGGTGTTAATACAGGCATTTCTTCATGTGGCTGAGGGTACTTCATATAACTAGTGCCAAGTTACCAAAATAGATGTTTGACTTACAGTACAAGGGACATCTCCAGTGGGCAGAAGAAGTCAGTTATACTACTCTCTTTACATGTGCTGTTCGTCTCAACAGGATTCTCACCGGAGGAATTTCTTCCACCTTTCTGAAGAAAGCATATTTGGGTATAATGCAGCAAATCTGTAAATACTAATGTGTGCTTATTAAAGTCATAGTGAGTTTCATATTGTGTTGCCCTTGCATCAGACGTGAAGGACACAGCTATCCTCTGAAAGAAAAGAGTGACCTGTAATCACACAAAACATTCCAGTTGAAGCTTGAGTGGTATTTATGAAATTGCTCACATTGTTGGCAAGCTATCCATATTTCATTTGCTCATAAAGCAGTTTCGTGGAAGCAAGAGTGATGGATTGCCAATATGTGTCCACATGCATGAGATAATTATTATATAGATCCTGCTAATGTTAGGTCATATTCTTACCTGATCATCCTGCGACAGGAGGAAGTATTGTGTGAACTGACCCTGCAGTGTTTCTGTGGCTACTTCTTGAAATGCTAGTTGTATGTTTGTCATGCTCCTGATTGCAGATCTGACATCCACCAGGCATGTGCTTGGACCACATCACTTTCGATGATTCATCTTGGTCACACATAAATATCTGATAAGATTTACACTTGTGCTATTCTCAAAATTCCGTCATTAACACATTATCAGACAGAAGTAACACAAAGTCATTGCTGGTTTTTAGACATAGTTCCTCTCCTCCCAGCCCAAACAAAGGAGAGAGTCACCAATTTTATAAGTGATAACTGAAATCATAGTTGGGATAATTACAAACCTTATATATATATTGCTGCTTGATCACAGGTAAAACCAGTGCTTTCGCCATTTGTACTGTTTTGTGTGGGGAAGAGAACACAATTCATCCTCTTGAAATAACATATCTTGAATGATATATACACTTGTTCCTACTATGATATCATAATGGCAAATTAATCTCTTCCACATAAAGGCTTTATTAGAATGGTGTTGTGTAAAAAGAGTAATTTTGACATTTCAATAATGGTGCACTGCAGTTTGTATTTCTTTTGTAGTACTACATTTTACTTTCATCCACCAGGTGCTAGTTTGATTGGTTGAAAAATTGTGCAAATTTTTCATTCTGTTCCTCCAAATTAGTATGAGTCAAAGGTGCATATGAAGAACTGCCACTGTTTTAAAGAACATGAATTAATTTCATTTTGCTTTTACTGAACTCTGTGTGTGTGTGTTTTCTTTTTTATTAAAAGCTGTATTAAGAAAGATTAAGCATTACTCATCAACTATTAGTACTATGAATGATTCCTAATATGTTCAACGCAGAGACTTGGCTTCTATAACCTAAGGTTGATGCTTTAATGTAATGGTTCCCAACCTTGGGAAGTCCTAGCCAGCCAGCTAGGTCACCAGATGTTCTGGAACTAAAACCACCAGAAGCCTTCATCACTAGCTGTGGGTGCTTTTACACGATCAATATGATCCGTTGCAGACTGCTAGCAAATGCGGAGCATAAAATTGTTTACCCACGAGCAGCGGACTATAAAATAAATAAAGTTCGACCATGCCCACTTAAGCCCACTTAAGTGAATCTTTCAAGTACCTGCTCCAGAGGTGGTAAAATCCTTGCTGGTGCATTCCTCGAGCATCTCTGACAAACGGGAGCCATTGCTGCAAGAAAGCTGCAATAAGGGAGAGATCCTTCCTTGCACAGGCAGGAAGAGGAAGTGAAATACAAAGGAGTGGCATTAATTCATTCAGTGCTATCTATTGTCCGATCAGATCTTGGAGGACTCAGGTGTGAAATACTAAATCCTCAGGGGCCCTCTAGTGGTTTGGCGCCCTACAGTCACCTGCAATCAATATTCCAGTGTTCACAGCTTGAAATCAGATCAGCTGCGGATTTTCAAAAAGATGACATTGGGAACACTGGATCCACAACAGCAACCTCGTGACTGCTGGGCTGTGTGTGATCCGGATCAAAGATTGGTACGGATCGTAATGGTTGTGTAAAAGCACTCTGTGTTGGCCAGGATTTCTGGGAGTTGTAGTCCAAGAACATCTGGGGACCCATGGTTGCTAAGGCACTGATGTAGAACCTTCCTGTTGGAACCTCATTCGTAGAAAACAGGCTTGTTTCCATATTGTCTTTCCCCAAATATAAATTTGATCAGTTTGAGGATGGATCCTTGTAGAGCAGTGGTTCCCAACCTTGGGTCCCCACATGTTCTTGGACTAAAACTCCCAGAAGCCTTTACCACTGTGCTGACCAGGATTTCTGAGAACTGTAGGTCAAGAACATTTGGGACCCCAGGTTGGCCACCACTGTCATAGAGAATCAATGACTCTACAGATGTTAACAGGATGTAATTTCCTCTCCAACCTAGCTATTGTAGTCAGAGGATAGAAACAAGAGTAGTATTGAAACTGCAGCGGGTTTGCCAACCCAGGCCTAAGCAGAGTTGTCCCCCTTCCCCCCAACAGTCCTGTCATGCTTAGCAGAAATTCAGAATTCAGTGTGCAACACAGTGAGATCAGGCAACATAGATTGCCTTGCTTGAAGTCAGATCATTTGGTTACCCAACTAAAAGCTGTTTGCATTGGTTGGCAGAGACTCGCCACTGTTTTCTAAAGGCATCTTTCCAGCCTTACCTTGAGCTACCACTGAATATGTATGGTTACCACTGAGCTATAGGCCTTCCTGGACCAAAAGCCTTTAGCATCAAATAAAATATAAAATAAAATATCAAAGTGATAATAAACCTAGATGTCTTAGAGTTGCCGAATCTCTGAGCTCCAGAGATGTCTTAGGGAATTGTTATTCTTACTTAGAACGCTTGGGAAAGAGACAGATTTTAGGTTGATTGTTCCTGGAGGAACAGTCTGTTTTATTTGTGTATGTTTGTGTCTTTAAACTTTCAAGCTGGTATTTAAAGTTTGTGTATCTATCTCCTCCTGTTCTCAGATGAATCTAGAAGCCACTAGCTCAGGAGGAAGGCATTTATACATGTATTTGCTTTCCTCCATTGTCTGTGCTATCCAGGGATGTTAATAAGGGCCTGTGACATCACAAGGGCCCATAATTGTGATGCCAATAATATGTTCCTAGCTTTAAATTTTGGCTCTAAAATCTTAGAGAATAGAATGTTGCCATCTTGCAGCCCTAAATATGTACAACCACTATGGTTCAGGTAACAGAATGGAGGATTATGAACACAATGCCCAGTTGCCAATTGAGAAACATGTAACGCTGGTAGTTGATCTAGTATTTTCCAACTGATTTAAAATGAAAAATTATCTACCACAAACCAGACCAGTTACCATTTTCATCTACAGTTTATAGTATTCATTAATGTTTGTTTCTTTGTTTTATGAACTTCAGAGTGCTTCATTCACCGGCCAAAGCCTACTAGAAGAGCAACTGATGTTAATGGATGTTGAAGCATTATACTGAGCTGTTAAAAATGAACACAAATTCAAATCATTTTAGTTCACAAGCTCAGTTAGTTTTGCTACTATTTGTCGGTTGTAAAATTCTGATATCCTGTGCAGTAATTTATTTATATATTCCTTCTATATATTATTGTTCTCTTCTATTTCAATTTGTTTAAAAATAGGGTGGTGATTATTTTTATTCAAGATTTATCTGAGGAATCTGCAGGAATCGTCAGGACTATTTTGTGCACCTCATTCACTTTAGGTGATTTGCTGCTGGGACTTAGTGATTAGAAGATCTTCTTCTTCTTCTTCTTCTTCTTCTTCTTCTTCTTCTTCTTCTTCTTCTTCTTCTTCTTCTTCTTCTTCTTCTTCTTCTTCTTCTTC
>JAHTLZ010000237.1:50688845-50701562 GCA_023846285.1 Phrynocephalus versicolor
TCTTCTTCTTCTTCTTCTTCTTCTTCTTCTTCTTCTTCTTCTTCTTCGTTACATGCCATCAAATTGACTCCAACTTAGCATTTAGTTGACTATGATTGTATCTTTTAGTACACAACTTTAAACATGTCATACCAAACTTCTGGAAGTTTAGTTTTAGTAGGCTATGGAAGCAGGAAAGGTGACTGTTTATGTTGTTACTTAGTTAATATAAATTATTGCCTCTTTCTTTTTTTGCTTATAAATAATGCATAAATATCTTATGATATCTAAAATAATGTTTCCAAGCATGAGAAAGCAATAAACAGCACAAGAAACACAAAGGTCATTCAATATCAGTTTCAAATGAAGTCACTTTTTTTAATAAAAATAGTATATGTGAAAGTATATGAATGACTTCTTGAAATGAAGCTCATAGATCACGGAGGTAAAATTTAGAGCTCTTATTATAGGGATTTTAGCAGAATCACTGTTAACATAACGGGCCAACTCGGTGGCCTCCCCAACTCTATTGAATCATCTTCCTAGTGAGATAAGGATTGCAGAGCTCCTCCTGGTTTTCAAGAAACAACTAAAAACCTGGTTATTTAAAGCCACTTTCGGCTATCGGTGAGGTTGTTTGCCTGTTAGTTAATTGCTACCCAATTTCTTGCCACCATCTTGTATCTGCCTGTTTATTTGCCTTTTCTAATTGCGATGCAATGGGGGAGCGTCAGGAGGAGTGCAAAAACAACCTTTGTCCCCAGGCATGCCAACTCCTTGCTATGCCTCTGTCAGGGTGATGAACAGGAACAAGAGTCAAGGCCAGGAAACCAGGAACATGGATGCAGCTCAGAAGACTCATTGCTTCCACAAAATCCTCTAGCGCAGGTTGCCAGCTTTATCTCAAAACAGGGGATATGCCCTCTCCCCCAAGAGACCATTCTGCTAAAACTCTGGACCGGTAGATCGGATGTTCCTATGAGTCTCATAGCTTCTGTCCCTGTTTCTCCTTGCACATATTGCTGCAGGATTCTTCCCATAGCTCTTCTAGGGGGAGGAGAGATCTCTGGAGATGAATCATCCGACATAGCTGCCGGCTGTCATAATGAGCCTGAAGGCTCCTCTGCCTGTTCTTCCACATTTAACCCTTCAGGTTTGGGGGTCTGATGCAGGCAGGGTCCTGACAGTTTCTCCCACTTGTAGGTCCAAAGGTTTTCCATCCAGACCCATTCCCAGTCTGGTGGCAATATTCTGGGTCTCCCTTTATCCCCAGTGCTCCTTTTTTTTTTTTTGGTCCAATCACTGGTTGCTCTTTTTCCACTCTTTTTCTTATTCCTTCCCCTTCTATCTCCATTTCCTCCAATAGCTGTCCTGTCTCTTCCACTCCTGACGGTGTCCTGTAGGGGTCCTTTCCCATTGCCCCTCTGGTTTCTTCTGTTCCCACTCTTTCCTCTGTGGACTCTTTTGGGTTCACCAGCCACTCTGAGAGAGAGCAGCCAGCACTCAGGCAGAGAATTCCCCCAAGCTGCCTGAGTCACCGCACTAACTCCTGAAAAAAGAGGAAATGCTATCTGTCTGGAAAGTTCATAATAATGTTACTTTTAAATAAAATTTACATAGAAGAACAGCAGTAACATTCCCTTGCTGTTCTCAGTAAAAATTATTGGTGCATGAACTCTCCATCTTTTACAACACAAAAGATCAGCCAAGCACTAGCTGGAAGAGCATATTCTATGCTTTATTTCATTAATACAAAGAATATATTAATATACTATTTTGTTATAATCAAAATGTCTAACTCTTTGAGAGTGAATTACATAACACAAAAAGAAAAAAAGTACCATCCATATTTTTTCTTCTCAAAATATGTAAGTTTTTGTGGGAAATTACAAAGTTTTTAACCCTTAAAAACAACAAAAATAAATACAAAACCCATTTTCTGCCAGTATTTATTTGCTTTCCAAGTTATCGAATCAACCTTTTATTACCACAAATAATTTAAAAGCTAATAAAACAGTTTTCTCACAAAACCTTGATCCATTGTTGCAATTCACACCCCTGACAAAAGGAATCCTGGAAAAAAGTGTCATTCATCAAAGCCCAGGCTGTATGTTCTATTAAATAAATGATAACTGTAAATATGGCAATCACACAATTGGCTACCTCAACCCAGGCTGCAGTGTCATAACAGTGCAAGGCTATATGATTTTACCTTTGGTCTCATTGAATACAGTGAATTAACTTTGAGTACTAATGCATAATAATGTACTTAGTTTATAACTTATGTAGTACACGTTCTGTTTCTCTCTTGTTGACATCCAATGGTATGTTTGTATTGAAAAAATGCACAGTGCTGTTGACATCAGCACTCAGGCAAGGTGACCAAAGATAACAAGTATTTGATGTTGTTTTTACTAGATGTTGTGTGTTTCATGTAACATATACATCTGGGATCAGAACAAAGTGGCATTACTACAAGAGAAGCTATTCTTGAAGTCATCTTATACTGTAAATTTCAGTTGGCCCTAGATTTTATTAAATAGAAAGTATTTTCTGCATTGCTGTAGGGTTTTTAGTCAAGGAAAAAATACAAAGCCAAATCTTCTTCCATATTTTTGAAGCAGGAAACCTTCCTGGTATTGACACCACTGCTAGCGAGCTCAACAGTTGAAGTATCTGGCTATGGAGTGAGAGGTTGGGAGTTTGATTCCCCACTGGCCTCCTTGACAGGGGCTGGACTGCAGTTCTAAGGTACTGACTATGATTGCCAATCTTTGAAAAGCAAATGGATCCAGTAAATGGCTTTAATCCAAATCTGTTTAATTAATATAACCTGTTGTGTAGGTTCCTGTATAATTAATTCAATTGGGACTGTTTTCTTGAAAGAGTATCCTCATTACCGAAATCTGCTTTTCAAAGGTTCTCCAACGAATATTAATTGTCTCTAGTAGTCAAGAAGGCCTGTAAGTCCTAGTTTTTAAGTAGCTTTTCCATTGTTTGCATTTTGAATTGTAATCAGCAATACTGAACAATCACTGAATGGTGCTATCATTTCTGGATTCGTGAAAACACTTACTGCTTTACGATATGGATGTTTGCTTCACTTATGGCATCTCACCAACCCTTAAAGGAAGTCTGTAGTTAGCAGCAGTAATAATGCATCTATATTGCTGTTGAGAAGACTGAAGTTGACACCAAGTGGTTTGCTCTCAGGGAATTTGAAGCATGTACTTCTTGATATCTTCAGCCTTGCACTGAACTAGTTCTTATGTCCTCACCAGTTATGTCATCTGCAAGTAGCAGAATTGAGAGAAGAGCCTCTTGCAAAGATCTCGAAGTTCAGCAGTCTCTTAATGGATAATGTCCTTTTGCTTTCTTGGAGCCAAGTTGTATAGGGCTTTATAGGTCTTAAGTAGCACTTTGAATTGTGCCCAGAAATAGATAGTAGTAAGTGAAGTTGTTGCTAATAAGAGAGTTGTGTGCTACTATAAAGCTTACTCCACTCTGGGAAAAGCCAATGGAGGGATTTACTGTTATTTCACCTTTAATTACCAGTTGCTGCTACAATTCTGTCCATCCAAGATGAATGGAGCTCTTGCTTACTCGACTAATGGGAGGAATTCTGTAGTGGGGTCTGTCCAAACAAACAAACAAAGACAAATGGCTTGCTTTGGTCTTCTTAAACTGGTATGTGTATAAGGCAGAGAGGTGATGGACAGGGTGGCTTGTATCTAAGAAATATTCATGTTTATTATGTATGTCTTAAGAGAAAAGAGTTACAGCACATTTCAAAGAAAGAGATGGGAATACAAGGCAAGGAATGCACCTCCCTAAGAACAGAATTTAAAAATGCAAAAACGAATCCACTGCAATGACAGCTGTGCTCAGACGTCTGGATATGGCTGTTGGACCAATCAAAGTTTCTGCACAGGTTTCAATACCACTTCAAGATGCAGCATGTTGTAGGAGTCCAAGTAGGGTGCAATTAAAGCATATGTCACCATGGGAGGATTAGACATTACTTTTGTAATGCACATCCACTACTTTTCACTGTATAAAACACTCCCAGTCTCTTGAGAAACCTAGGCATCCAGTCACTAAATTATGAACCTGGACATCAGAAGAGTTTCTTCTCAGAGCTTTTAAAATGTAATTTTCAGAGAAGTCAAGCAGTCATGTGTGCAAAAGCACAACTTTCAAAATTAGAATTGCTGTTTGCATCCATTGTGTTTAGTTTTTCATGTAGTGGCATCCCTCTACAAGAACATATTACCCGGTGGCGTGTTCTGCTCAGAAACAACTGTGAGAGGCCAAAGAGGGCCTCATGTACACTGCAGGTGTACTTGCAACAGCTGTCGTGGTTAGCAAAGAAGATACTGAAGAAGCACAGCATTGACCTGGCCAAACAGATACCACTTAGTTTAGCAGAGGAGACAAGTTGGTTTTTCACAGCAGGCATGGTTGCACAGTTAGAGCAACGGTATTGTGTATGAAGCGATAACTCTGCTCTGTGAGACACTCTGGTTTGTTTGTTTTTAATGAAAGGTGTTGTGCATGGCCTAGTGGAAACAGATGGCTGAAAACGACCTGATCTTATTAAACCATTATACAAACAAAAGAAAGTTTTAAAGTTTTTCATCAGAAGCTTGTTTTGTTTAGTAGTTTGTGCCACTTGCCGAGTAGCTGTTTGTTTGTTTGCATGGTAGTTTATTAGTTTTATTAAATTTTTCTGGCTTTTTTATGTTGCTTTATGTAAACCGCCCAGAGTTCCCTTTGGTGGAAAATCGGTCTGTGGTATACAAATATAAAAATAAAATAGAATAATAAATAGCATAAACCCTCATTGTAAACAGGAACACAAGACTGAATAACAAGACATTTAATAGAATGTTTAAATGTGGATTTATATTTAATCCATGAGTTATCAAACAAGATCTGTAAACTGGGTTTTGCACTATATTTTTCAGCTTGGTGAAAAGAAGGCATTATGCGGTCTGATAGTTTTCCTGTCACCTCAACTAATTTTGAATCATTAAAATTGCTACACTCCAAAACTAGTCCTGTTTTATATGTATGTGTCTGAAAGGTAGGGTTGAGTTCAATAAATACAAGGGAAGGAGAGCTTTCCCAAAACCCTTTCTCCTTTGTGTATCCCCCTGACCCCGAAGAAACAATCCTAAAGGCCACGGGATGGTGGAACAGTGTGCCATATGGTGAGAAATGAGTCTACAGATGGAGGGGCAGATTTCTGGAAATCAGACGTGTAAACAGGACTCCCCCCGTTTCCCACTCTTGCTTAAAGCCTCTCTCAGTTCATTCCACTGCAGTTGTATTGGCTATATGGCTGGTAAGAGATTTAATTTGAGTGCATCCAAGACTGGCATCTACCCTCTTTTAGACTGAGCATAACAAGAGTAAGAATAATAATAATAGGCAACTATCATTGAAGTGCAGAGCTTAAAGAATCATACAATCATAGAGTCAGAAGAGACCTCAAGGGCTATCCAATCCAACCCCCTGCCATGCAGGAACCCCCATCACAGGACTCCTGAGAGATGGCCATGCAGCCTCTGCTTAAAAAACTCCAAAGAAGGAGATTCCACCACCCTCCATAGCAGTCTATTCCACTGCCGAACAGCTCTAACCATCATGAAGTTCTTCCTAATGTTCAAATGGAATCTCTTTTCCTATAGTTTGAAACCATTGCCCTGAGTCCTAGTTTCTGAAGCCATGGAAAACAAACTTGTCTTCCTCAATATGACATCAAATATGTAAACATGGCTACCATATCCCCTCTCAGCCTTCTTTTTGTAAGCTCCCCAAGCTGCTCCTTATGAGGCATTTCTTCTAGAACTTTAACCATCCTGGTTTCCCCTGTCTGGACCTATTCTAGGTTGTCATATCCCTTTTAAATTGAGGAGCTCAGAACTGAACACAGTACTCCAGGTGGGGGCTGACCAGTGCAGAATAGAGTGGTACTATCACTTCCCTTTATCTAGGTACTGTACTATGCTTCTGCTGATGCAACCAAGAATCACATTGGCTTTCTTGGCCGCCGCATCACACTGCTGACTCATGTTCAATTTGTGGTCCACCAGACTCCTAGATCCCTTTCACATGTACTCTTCTCCAGTCAGTGTCTCCCATCCTATATCTATGCAAGTCAATTTATTTTTTTGCCTAGATGTAGTACCCATCATTTCTCTCTGTTGAACCTCATTCCATTAGCTTTGGCCCAGCACACTAATCTGTCAAGGTCATTTTGGATTTTTATCCTATCCTCTAGGGAACTAGCAACCCCTCCCAATTTGGTATCATCTGCAGATTTAATCTACTCTATTCTTTCATCCAAATCAATAATAAAGATATTCAATAGCACTGGATCCAGAACAGACCCTGGGGCACCCACTAGTCACCTCTCTCCATGCTGAAGAGCAGGCACAGTGGGAAATTGAACTCCCACCTTTGGCTTTGCAGCCAGAGGCCTAAACCACTGAGCTTTCACAGCCCTTGGAGTGCTATGGTTATGTAATGGATTTCAGATACAGGGAGGTGAGTGTTAAGCGTAAGCAGAGAGAAACAGAATTGAATGATATAATGTGACAATGAAAGTGCCTAGGAAAAAGTAATCAAACACACAGTTATAAGATGAGGATTACCTGGCTACTCAATATTACGAGCAAGAAGTATCTTGGAATCCTCATAGATCACAAGCTGAATATGCTCCAACAGTGCAAAATAGCAAATGTTATTTTAGGCTGCATTGATATAAGTATAGTCTCCAAATACTGCGAGATGCTCTATTTGACACCGGTTAGACCTCATCTTGAGTATTCTGCCCCACTCTGGACATTGCTCTTCAAAAAGGATGGTGACAAATTGGAACAAGCTCTGAGGAGGGCAACAAGGATTTTTAGAGTACTGGAAACCAAGTCTAATGAGGAAAGACTGAAAGGACTGGGTGTTTTTAGCCTTAAAAAAGAACAATGAGAGGAGATATGGTAACACTTTTCAGGTACTGGAAAATTATGCTTCCAGAGGAGGGGCAGGCTGTCATACAGTTAATGGAGGACACACAAAAATGGGCTCAAGTTCCAGGAAGTCAGATTTCTGTTCCTCACTGGTAAGAGGGACCGATGACCTTAAGAGGTGGTGAGTGCTCCAGTTTTGGAGGCATCCAAGAGAAGTTTAGGCACCCACCGGGCAGATATCTTGTGATTTGGGTACCTGCTTTGAGCAGGGGGTTGGGTTTGATAGCCTTGTAGGCCCCTTCCAACTTCATGATTCTATGAAAACAGCAGTTGAGACTGTTCAGGGAAAGGTTTAAGAGAGAACTGTAAGAGAAACTTGATGCTTACCTAACACAAGACCAGCACTAGTTATATTTTCTTCAGGGCCCGAAAGCAGAGTTTGACTGTATGTATTGCAACCTAGATCTGTTTGGGCAGGGGAGTTGGGATTCCAGCGAGACACCAACAGAGTCTAGAAATTATGCAACCCTATTATTTTATGAACTTTCTTATTTTCTTTAGGAACTTTGGGGGCAGGTTCTGGATAATAGAAGTAAATTGGGGCATATGATCCTGGGACAATATAAAATTGTTGCTAAAGGAACAGGTGGCCATAACATATTATGCCGTATTACATGATGCAAGAAATGCAAACATGTTACAAATATTTTGCATGGGTTTTTTTGTTTTTGTTTTTTGTAATCTGGGATCACAAACAATTTGTGTCAGCTTTGTTTTCGTTTGTTTTAATGCATTTAAGTGCCATCTTTTCAAATGTGCTTTACCATTAAGCCCTTGAAATGCCTGCATTGAGGCTGCCGACTTAGCAACACTCAGTATATCATGGCTTATTTCTTTTTTATTCCATCTGATTGTTAGGTGTTCAGCAGATTTGTTTAGCTCTTTTGACACCTGCATTATTGAATTTTAGAGCAGAGCATTGTTCTTTAGATCTTTCCATATTTCTTTCATTTACTTTTCTCTTTCAGGGGTTTACCTCTATCAGGAGGGAGTACTAGTATTTTAAGATACAGTGGTACCTTGTATAAAGGAATTAATTCATTCCAAATGAAATTATGTTAAGCAAATTTTCCTTTATACAAATTTCCCATAAGAATGCACTGAAAACAGAGTGATCCCATTTTTATGTTGTACGGATTTTCCCCATAGGCGATTATGTTAAGCAAATTTCCCCTATCTCCGGAATTTTTTATGTTGTACAGATTTTATGTTATACAAGCTGTTTGTTATACAAGGGTCCACTGTATCTTACTTAGATTGCTCTCTCCCTCTGTGTTTGTGTTTGTGTATGTGTGAAAGAGAGAGTAAAAGTAAAGAGTTCTCTCTTTTGATGAACAGTAGCAATACCAACAACACATTTAAAGCAGTAGGGTACCACCATCCATTTAAAAAACCCACTTAGACAGCCAATTATTGAGGGAAATTATTTATTTCTGCTTTATTTATTTGCATTTAGATCCTGCCCATCTGGCCAATTGGCCACTCTGGGTGACTTCAAAGGGGTATAGACCTGAAAGATCAACAAGAATTTTCTCTGTTGTAGCTATTTCTTATTGAAATAGCAAGCAGATTTGTGCTTCTAGCAAATTGTACTAAAATGTCATTGCAATCACAAAGCTCATGACTGGAACGCCTGCCTCCCCAGTTTTGGTTTGAACTGCCTCCCATGTGGTCCACAAGCCACCCTGTTCAGTATGCAGTGAGAGAGGCAAGCTGTGGGAGAAACTCCTGTGGTCAGTTAATGACCAATTAAGGCCTTGAAAGAAATGCTATTTACCTCTGGTCTTATCCAAATAAACCTTAAATTGTGGAGGATCTGGCTTATAAATCCTACCTCAGATTGTATTATAAATTCACTTTCATTCCTTATCCCTAGTAGTTAAAAGAGAAAATAGATATATTGATTTAATTATGCCAACTCACGGTCTGCTTCACACTGCACTTGCCTCTGAATTTTTATTTCCCTGACCACACAACATCTAAAAAATGGCACGACAGCATTTAGAAATGCAATTTCAGTCCCAGCCTCCCCAGCCACTGACCTAAAGTTACCCTGATGTCTCCACATTTGTGGATCTAAAAATGAACAAGTTAGAGCCAATTAAATATTTGTAAATAGGATATCAGAATCTTCAGAGATGACTTTTCCTACCTTCCTGGTTATGCAAGACAGGAGGCTGAAAAAATTTTCTACAGATTTCTAAACTAATCCCTAGGAATTTGAGGAAAGACGATGATCATGGGAACAAAAGATGTTCATCTCCTCAGCTAGTTTGCAGGGCCCAAGCATGAGGAAGATTTCTTTATAACGTGTTCCTAAACTCCCTGCCCCAAACCACCAAAGACAACCAGCCAACAAACCAACAGGCAGTCTTACCGATGCCCTTTTTTCCAGGCAAGAGTTCATCATCTTGTATCACTGTTACGGAAGAGGGGCATAGATTAGTAGTCAGAAAAGGAAACTGTTGACACTTCCATTTTTCAAATAAAGCCTCACAATAAGATCAAGAAAATATGTTTGTTTATACAGTAAGGACAGAGGTACAGCTTTACATGCTTGCCATTGTTCTTATCCATGTTTTACCTGAGGTTTCCTCCTTTCTGTGTGAAAGTGATGTTTCTTGGGACTGTACGCAGGGCATGTGCTTCACTGGAAAACTTAATTTTCTAAAAGCAACAACAGTCTTGTAGCTTTAAATATAGAGGGATAGAGAGTTTATTTCTGTGGTTTCTTCTATTTCCTGTAGTCACACACACACACACACACACACACACACACACACACACACACACACACACACACACACCGTATATACATATATACAGAGAGAGAGAGAGAGAGAGAGAGAGAGGATATCACTATATAAATCCAGAAATCTCAGATATGTTTGCCTCAACGTGGCTATTCTCAATCTTTCCTGTTCATTACTAACAAAACCATAAATACTTGTAAAATCTGCAGTACCTTCATATCCGAGTGTCATCATTTGTCAGCTTTATTTATTTTATGTCTTTCCCCCACCAGTATTGGAAGCCGTTTTATCTCTCATACTGTCACAGATTATTTTTTCTTCATACGAGACCCTGGGTTTCTGAAAGGAACTAAAAGTTGTTGTCACCCAGTTGGTCATTAGCTGGAAAAATGATTTTGTACTTCATGCTTTTGGTGGCTGATAAAATGTTTTTCTAGAATGAACTCATTCAGTAAGCCTGAACATAACCTCTCACAAACTAAGCTTCAGAATATGTTATTTGTGTTTTTAATCCTCATGGAAGCTCCCTATCACTTTAGTGTTCTTAACAGCATTAGCAGCTACCTCATTGTACATCCTTTTTGTGCTACCAAGAAAATCAAGAAGACATGCACCATATGAAAAGATCCAGCACTGAAGCTTCTATTCAAACTCGAGATGGGCATTTCGTTTCGGAAGGGGACTGGTTCCAAAATGAAACATGCCAGCTTGCAACCCACTCCCACTCTACGGAACAATATCAGCCACTGTCTTACCTTGCTGTAGTTTGCGCTGGGCGAAATTCCAACCAGGAATCAGCCTCCAATGTGCCATCTTTTCCTCTCCCTGGCACTGGCCAATTAGGAGCTGTGCAAGGACATGCATCATCCCGCCTCCCTGTCTGATTGGCCAGCGCCAGGGCAAGGGAAAGATTATGCATTGGAGGCTGCTTCCTGGTTGGAATTTCACCCAGTGCAAACTACAGCAAGGTAAGAAAGTGGTTGATTTTGTGCCAGAGGGTGGGACTGGGGTCCGAGTGCCAGATGTGCTGGCATGTTTCATTTCAGAACCAATCCCCTTCTGAAAAGAAACGCCTATCGTCAATTCAAATCTTAGTTTATCCAGTGTCTGAGAAGTGCAATGTTGACATTTGGTTGTTTGTTTGTTCGTTCAAGCAGCTATTTGTATACAGAGGCAGATGCACATTTCACTTTATGTGTGTTAAAAATCAGAAGTGTTCCCACGGTGTTATATTTTGAACAAGTGGGTTACATTTATGTGTGTTTCACCTGACACCAAGTGCTTCCCAGTGCATAAGGGAAAGAAGGGCTCTTTCGTACACTTTTTCTAGTTGTTTTATTAGGTCATTCAGCACTTTATCATCATCCACCCTGAAAGCATTTGATTTGTTTCAGAACCCAAATATGAATGTGACTAGTATGTGAAAGGTAATCCCACAAATGTCCAGGTAGGTTTGGGGGGGGGAGCAAAGCAAACTGTGCTGCTTATATACTGCCCTGTGGTTCTTAGAGCACTGTCTGGGCAGCTTACAGTTTCATTATGTAGACTACACATTATGTTGCCCCCCTCCCCCGCGAGCTGGGTACTCATTTTACCCACTGTCGAAGGATGGAAGACTGAGCCAGTCTGGAGCCAGCTACCTGAGACTGAACTTCAGTTTTGGCTGCAATTTAGCCACTGCACCATGAGGCTCCGTTCTAAATGCTAAAAAGGGTTGATTGTGCTGGATTCAAGTATAGATGTCAAGAATCATATTCTTGAAGTTTATTTATTTATTTATTTATTTATTTGTGGGTATTTTAACCCTGCCTTTCTACTTGAAGAGGACCGAAGGCGGCTTACAATAATGGGGGATAATATACAGTACAGTACAATTAAGACATATTCAAGTATTGAGAACGACAGCATCCTACAGCATCAAAAGACAACATTACATTAAAGCTACCAAAGAATGCGAGCAGTTAAAAAGAGAAAAATTCCATGTAGACTTATGACTGAGGAAAACTAATATTGAGAACATAGTGTCAATGCAATCACATTGCATTCTATGTGTTCATGTATGATAGATTCATATAAAATCACATAATAGGTAGTCCATCATTCAGGGAAAGCTTGCCTGAAGAGAAAGGTCTTTGACTGTTTCTGGAAAGGCATAAAAGATGTGGCAGTCCTGGCCTCTAGTTCCAGAGGCTGGGTGCAGCAGCCAAGAAGGACCTTTCTTATGTTCCCACAAGACGTGCTTGTGAGGGTGGTGGGATGGAGAGAAGGGCCTCTCCTGATTACCTTAACACCCAAGCCAGTTCATACTATGAGATTCTATCCTTATGATAGCTAGGACCCAGTTCATACAGCTTTGTAGGTCAAGACTGCCATTTTTCTGGGTGCTCAGAGACTGAGAAAAAACAGCACTCTTAACTACATGAAGATGATTAAGTATGAGCAAGAGGAAAGCCTCTCCAACACTCCAGTACTTCTGAGATTCCTGTCCCAGTGCAGCTAAGAGTAATGACACAATATCAGTTTTCCCTGTGCTGCCCCAATAGTCAGTGGTGAATAGAGAGACTTGGAGTTTTATAGGCAGTATGCAAGGAACAGCCACGGGCCACATGCAAACCAAAAGTTATTTGTCTCGTTCCAAGAAGTCTACTTATGCTATTTCTACTGATACATGTTCTTAGATATCTATAAAATCTCAAAAGGAATACTTTCACTCAGTTGCCGGGGGAAACTACTTTTTGAGGTAACTTAAATAGTTCCAGTGATTCTTATCGAGCTTCAAACAAAATTGCTATTCATCAGCACTACTTGTTTTACATCCTTACCATCTAAGTCTGGACAAATGTGTTCTAGGACCTTTTTTTTTTTTTTTTTTTTGGTCTTTGGCCATGATTTTGGTCATTTGGTAATTTATTTCAGGCAAAAATCAAAGAAAAACAAAACAAAACAAAAGACAC
>JAHTLZ010000237.1:50701572-50736194 GCA_023846285.1 Phrynocephalus versicolor
TTGGTCATTTGGTAATTTATTTCAGGCAAAAAACAAAGAAAAACAAAACAAAACGACACAAACATGTGGCACCTATGAAAGTTAGTCTTTAAGGTGCCACATGTTTGTGTCTTTTGTTTTGTTTTGTTTTTCTTTGATTTTTGCCTGAAATTCTTGAAAAGACTAACACGGCTACCCTCTCTGGTAATTTATTTCTAATTCCTTCATTTTGAAGAAGCTTGCAAATTTCTTAAGGGCTCTCTTGAGGCCAGCTGCTGTTCTCGCTAAAAGCAAGGCATCATCTGCAGATATAAGGATAGAAATATGTATTTGATATAGTTTTGGATAGTGAAGACAGAGAGCTCAGATGTTCTACTGTGTCATTTATGTAAAATTAAGCACTGAGAGGGCCAGTAAGCAGCCCTGTCTCAAGAAGTGCAAACCTAGCTTGGAGGCTACTTTGGCCAGATGAAATCCAGCAAAATTGGAGGTTGAATAGTATAATCAGGGCCCAGGCACGCATTAAAATCCCCTAAAAGTAGCACCTTTAGCTTTGGGTGGGCTACTAATAGATTTGCTATATAAATTTCTAGGGAGCTCCAGGCTTCAGTTACCTGTGATTTGGATGAGAGTGGAGGGGGGGATATATACATTTATTAGGATTAGGCTGTCTTCCCTGCTTTTTAGGACTATTGCCATAGCCCTTGAGTCCAAGGGGTTTTCCCTATACAGTTGAAGTTCAGGGAATCTAAAATTAAGAGTGCCAACCTAACTTTCTGCCTTCCTGGACCCTCTCTCCTTTTGGCCTCCACCCAATGACTATTGTAACCTTGCAAGGTGATTTTGTGGATTGTCCAAATCTCTTGAATTGGCAAAATATCAAATTTCTGGCGATAGAAGGGATTGTCCAGTGAATTTGTTACACAGCGAAACTACCCTGCGACATTCCATGAGAGTATTTTGAGTGCGGAGATAAGTGATTGTCATTCCGTTTTGTCTGTGCTGTCCAAGATTTTGTTGGCATCATTAAGTACACACCCTGGACATTATGATTATAGGGGACCCTGCGTTTTGCTACCAAAGGTTGTAAGGGGGATCGAATATTAGATATTAGCCTATTTGGCTCTTGAATTATAGCTCCTAGGACAAATGACAGCGGCATGGTTGTCAAGGTCCTGCTGTCCTTAAACATTTAATAGATCCAGAGCACAGGGGGTACCAGTTCTTGTTGTGAGGGGGCTCTCCCCCACTGCCTGCTGAAGGCTGGTCCATAACAGTTAGGGAAATCGCCTCAGAATCATTTAGGCCTATGTTATCCTGCAGATTTTCCTCTGGTGGATTGCCAGGCCTTACTAATTCTTGGAGCCAGGGATGCACTTCTTTTAGCCTGACCAGGATCTCTGATTGTACTTCCTTGGGAGGGCTCAGAAGAGCTGCCGAAGTCCTTGTCTCCACCAGGTCTACCAGAAGGCTGGCCTCAAAGGTAAGGTGCACATTGGATCCATGGCTGTCCCCTGTCCTTTTGGTGTTTACAATTCTACTCCTGCAGGTTCTTTACCAGGTGACTTGTGAGTGAGGTTTGGAAGAAGGGGACAAATCTTGGCGTTTCTAGTTGGGAATATTCCAAATTTCTTTAGGAGGTGTCTCTTCCTCAGCAGCAATGATGGATTTTTTTGTTTTGTTTTGAAGAGTAACATTACTTTTGGTATCTGGTTGAAGTTGTTTAAAGCTTCAGCTGAGATTCGGTCACCAAATGAGGGAGAAGTCTTCCGGAAGAAGATTAGATGGCCTGCTGCTTGGTTCTTAGTAGACCAATTTATTTCTTTTCCTTTGTAGGAGCAGACAGTTAGATAGGTTTTTCAGGGTTGTAAAGAGAGGGTAAATGTTTTAGAATCCTCTCATGTTTTCCTTAGTCTGCTGGCTAGTTGCTGCCCAGGCTGTTGGAAATTTGAGGAGGTTGTTATGAATGCCTTGCTTTTGCTCAGCAGCATTTCTGACATTCTTCCAAGTAGGTCTATGTTATTATTTACAGAAGCTGGGTCTTCCTTTCTATCAAAGCTCTTCATTAGAGAGGAGATTTTTTTCCAGGAAGGTGGTTAAATCTTCAACAGCTTTCATTATATAGTCTATAGTCCTCTCTGTAGTTCTCTTCATCAGCTTCAATGTGACAGTTGTATTGTGACCTATCTCAGACTCCTCGGTCATTATCTTGGAACCTTCCTGAGAATTTTCCTCCTCCTTGAGCTGCTCCGTCTCTATAGCAGGTGAAATTAATGCTTGTGTGTCCTTCTCTCCCTTTTGGTTATTTTTATAATTAGCACTTTCCTCCAGGGGAAAGAAAGAGTTGGATACAGGAATAAAAAAATGTAAGTTCAGACTGCACAGTAAAAAAAAGCCCATTATTTTGGTTCGTTTAGAGGTAGAAAGGAAAAGTGTATCTTCTTTATCTGTATCGTGGAGGTGTTTCCCACCACCCATCTCCCTTAAGAAATGTTTGTAGTAGGGACTCACCACCTCCTTCTAGTCTTGCTCACCGCCAATGCCACCGGTTAGAGATATGAGAAGATATGAGGTTGAGTTGATAAGGTTTTTAGGGCTTGGGCTTTCTAAATGTTTAAACCTATTAAAACCATTTAGAATAAGGAGCAGAGCTCAGCGCAAACACTCCCTTCTCCCTAAAACCGGAACCGAAAAATAATGTATTGAGTATCAAATGAGAAAATGAATGCATGTTGTCAGGGAACAAGGCAAATATATATTCTCCATCATGGCCTTCGTGAAGCCACACAGATGGGTTTCCCAGGTGCCCTTGCGCCAGAGGTCGGAACTTCCCTAGCAATAGGAAAGTTTGTTAGTATCAACCCCCACACCCTGCGCATGTGCGAGGGTGTTCCCGCCTAAACGCCTCAGTTCCTCTTAACCGCCACGGCTAGAGGTTCTTCTCCGTTGGTCTCCGTGCGTTTTTGTCTCAGAAAAATTCCTTCTCGTGTTTTTGACTCCGGACTGTTTTTTGGCTCATGTCTTTCGCGCCTCCCTTTAAACATTGTTCTATTTGTCAGGCCAAGATCCCTCATACAGATGGGCACGATCGTTGTCTTTTTTGTCTCGGTGAAAACCACCGCACCAAGACTTGCCCGATCTGTAGAAGGTTCAGCTCTCAGGCCTTTAAAAACCGCCGCAACCGGCTGGCGAACTATCTTCTCAAACGCTCCCTTCGTCCCCAACCCATGGAGCATAAAGTCATTGAGGTATCCCGTAAGTTGGAGGCGTCGGGTCGGGTGGAGAAGCCAAAGAAGATTCTGGTTCTTCAAGGCATGGCGGCTTCGAAATCTAAACCTTCCACCACCCCGTCCCGTGCTGCACCCTCGAAGTCTTCTTCGAAACCATCGAAGCCTTCGAAGCCGGTCTTAGCACCTCCAAAGCTTTTCCTTCGTGAAGCCACACAGCACCCGCCCGCGTCAAGAGGAACTGAGGCGTTTAGGCGGGAACACCCTCGCACATGCACAGGGTATGGGGGCGGAGACTAACGAACTTTAGAAATTGTTTTTGAAATTGTTTTTGAAGGTAACTTATTTGATGGTTGTCATTGCCGGGCATTGCTTCAAACCACTCCTTCTTCTACGCCCTCTTGGTAGATCAGCTCCTTCTTTTCTACTGTTTTCTACCCAGATTTCCTGGTGTTTGTGTTGTTCTTCCCTCCTAAGCATGTCTCCTTGGGGTTTTGAGAACACGCCTGTTTGAGACTCTGTTGCTGAAGCACGTATGGCCACAGAAACCCACCATGGGTAACAGCCCATTGTGTTGAGCTGAAATCCTCCTTCTGATAAGTTCATTGCTGTCTCCTCTCCCGTTGCATCCCTGCTCTCTGGGGACATGGAAGAGATGGGAGTTGGCCAGTGCCCTGGCCCACCAATCTCCCTCTCACAACATTTTAAATTAGAAGCACTGCAGTTTGTGGATGTCAAGTGTGAGTGGCCTAAAGTAATGAATCATTGGCATATGGAATAGTTTACTCTCAATAAAATAATGCCTGTGAGCCTGTCTTTGCAAAATTTTAGCTATACCTTCGGGTCAAGCTGAAATTAAGGGTTTGGCATCTTGGATCCCACCAGATGCCGACTGTATTCCTGCACCAAACAACCCAGAAAGTCTCTGCAGTATGGCTGTGGCTGATGATGCAATCAGTTGTGTGGTGTAATTTGTGTCAATTGTTTTGTGCCCCTTATTTGTCAGGCCTACATTTTTTTAATGCTCTCGTTGCTTACTCATTCTATTCTAAATGGCACAGAGATGGACATATTGTAAATGTGTTTTAATGAACATATGTATTTGGGTTTTTTTAAAAAACAAGTTATATCAAAGCTGAAATTGGGTAAATCAATTCTATATAGACCCTAAAGATATGAATTCCTAATTCACATTGGGCATGGTTTTTACTTTACTTTCTGAGTTGCCATCTTTGAGGGGGGAAAGTGTGTATAGCTGTGTCCTATGTCATATACAGAAGTAATGGAATGCATAGTACAGAGGCGCCAGTTAGCTACTGCCAGTGGTAGCTCACTTTCTATCAAAATGAAGATAGACAGTTGGTTCTAAATCCCTTGAGGGACAATCTGATAACAGCACCTTTTGAATCTGCCCCCCCCAAGGATACACTCTCTATTTGGAAATTTTAATAACTCCCATGACTTTAGTATCTAGCCAGAAAGCATTTTGAATTTTTCCGCTTCCCACCCCTTCCCAGATTTTATATTTCTAACCCTAAAGAAAAGTTCTAAAGAACCTGAAAGCTAAAGTTTCCTTCCTTGCTTGCTTGCTTTGTTGACCCAACAAAGAATTGCCGAAAATGTTCTTTTAAATATAATTTGTTCTCTTCTGTTTTATGTATTGTTCATATATTGCTTTTTTATTTATATGTTGTTTGTTTGTTGATGTATTATTTATACATTGACCTGTATGTCATGACTACATGTCTTATTTCATAACTGTTCTGTGAAATAAATAGGTTCCATCCTATTTCAGGGGTGACTTGGAGAAGGAGATTATTTCTTTTTGGTATGGACATAGTTTGACATATTTGGTATAGACATAGTTACATAAGATAAGTCAACTTTCTGAATAGGTTACTGTGTTGGGGTTTTGAACAAACTCAAGGAGGATGTCCCTTTCACTCTGTTATGTTCCTGATTGGAATGCCATTATTGCCTTGTTTAATTCTGTTTTTTATGTGTCCATGGATTGGCTTTCTTAATTCACAGCTGTGTTCAGTGACTTTCGTTTTACAAATTTAAGTCTGCTTTTCATACTTTTGTTGATCAAGTGGAAGGTTATATGGCAATCTAATCTGCTCTTTAAATCCCTCGCAGCTAGAATTAATATAATCTAAGAAGTTATGTGCACTAAATTTTATAAAACATAATGTAACCAGACTTCTTACTGGTACATTATATTTTATATAGTTTAGTGTACATGACTTCTTTCATTCTCCTTTTATAGGTCAACAAATACTTGGCACTAATAATAAATAACCTGAAAATATGAAAACATAGGCAATTAGTAGCCTTCAAAGCATTTCTGTGCACAGGTGTTGCATATGTCATTCAGTGTTTCTGGTATTTACAGTTAATTAAAGTTAAATATCTCTGCTGATATGCATAATTGCATTTTTCTTTTCTCATTTCATGACCCTTTCTTGAGATCCTTATTCTGCTCAGTGTCTGCATTTCCTTGCAGTACTTTCCATGTCCATTAATTATTAAAAGAATAGCACTGCATAAAATATTGATCTGTTGCCTGACATTCATTTCAAAAATATATGCAGAGGAAAAAGGTAATGTGAGGGGCTTTGAAGAGTTTCCCCATCCTCCTTTCCAGTCCTTGAGTAGGGATTTTAAAGCATTCATTCTTTGTTTTAGTAGTGTATTATTTTGTATTTCACAACTCTATTAATTTTACAGCATAATGATTTTTCAAGAGCATGCTATTTTTATTAAAATTCAACATTTTGACTGGTCAAAAATACATAAAGACTCTTTTAAAGGTGCTAATTTTAATATTTTTTAACTTACCAACTATGACTTATTCAGCCTTAAACACTGGGTGCAGCAATGGGGCAAGGGGAGGCTACTGAGAAACATGTTGGTGACATCTGGTGGTAAAAATCTTATTTAAAAACTGAAAAGCACAGAGAAAGGGTGAGATTATTGTTCATCCTTTGTAGTGTATTTGATAGCATTGATATAGCATGCAGTCAAAATAAGGTACATCTCTTGATAGCACCAAAATAATAACACCATTGTGGCAGAAGAATGAGTTCCAACAGTTTCTGAGGGGTCTTAAAATATATAGGCTATGCCATCTTGAATTAAATTACTAACTGACTCTGTTTCTATGGTCAAATCTGAAGTATATAGTATTCTAATTATATGAACCTGATATGGGGGATGTAGGTTCCAGGCAAGGATCATGCGTCTCCTGTACAAGCTGAAATCACTCCGCCACATTGTTTATATGAGTGTAAAAATGTAAGCTGGGACTTTAATTTTGGGGGAGTCAGTAATAAAATAGCTTGCAGAAACATGCATTAAGCTGTTAAGGAAATTATGTTTTTTTTAAGAGCAACGTCTCAGAAACTTTACAGATACATTGTCTTAGACTACTGGATACAAATGCCTACCAAGGTGTTTGGGAATTGCTCAACTAGAAACTTAACTAGAATATATTCCACAGGTCAGAAAAGGTACCAAAATGTTAGTGTTTATCAGCATGGTCAACAAGCAGTGGCAAGTTTTGCCTTCATTGCTAAGTCTTTCTTCAGGTTGTTCAAAAAGGAGAATATATAGGGTGGGGGAAATAGAATGGTACATACTTTGTAGAGAAAGTTAAATGATATGCAGCCATTTTCCCCCAGTCTCTAAACTCTAGAATCCTCGGTTGTCCGATAAGGCGGAGTAGTGAGCGACTCGGAGCAAACAAAATGAAGTTATTCTTCATTATCCTTATTTATTGTGTCTACAAGGCATGTTGTGCCTTTCTCCATCACCTCTCTGGCAATGTAGTGCTGGTGGTCACCGACAACACAGCCACCATGCACTACATCAACAAACAGAATGTCGCTCACTCCAAACATCATCTTTGTCTGATGATAGACTTTTGGGAGTGGTATATTCAACATCAAATCCACCCCACTGCCATGCACTTGCTAGGAGTGGAGAATATAGACTCCCTCAGCAGGTGAAAACATACCTCCCACGAGTGGAAGCTACTTCATCCCGTATATCTTCACCTTTGCTGCAGGTGGTGGACCCACAAATTGACCTGTATGCCACACGAGAAAACTCAAAATGAGCACAGTTTTGCTCGAGGGCAGGAGCAGGCCGCAGCTCCTTGGGGGTGCTCTCACGTTTCCATGGACGAAGCACCTTCTCTATGCTTTTCCTCCAATTCCTCTCCTCCACAAGGTAGTGTTTATTTATTTTATTTATTTATTTATTTTTATATTTATATCCCGCTTATCTCCGACGGGGACTCTAAGCGGCTCGACAGGGACTCTAAGCGGCTAGATCCAACAGGAGCGATCCAACATCATTCTGGTAGCCCCTGGTGGATCCACCAGCTTTGGTTTGCCCCGCTCCTAAGGCTCTCCCACGACCACCTACGCCTATCGACCCAACCTGACATTCTTGGGGGGGGGCAGGATTCTCCACCCGGATCTTCAGTGACTCCCAGTTGGTGGCTTGGAGGATCACGACTTGATCATCTAGGTGCTTTCAGCCTCCCGTAAACCATCCACTACTCCCATATATGCCTACAAATTGAAGAGATTCTCTTCCTTTGACACAGATAAGGGGTTCCCCCCCAAACCCATCCATCACCCAGATATTTCAATATTTGCTTTACCTGAAGAAATCTGGTTTAACTGTTTCTTCTCTCCGAGTACATCTAGCGGCAATCGTTGCTCATCAACGATTGCCGCATCAGGGTTCTTTAGACACCCTGCCTAGGCTAAAACTGTTTCTCAGAGGACTCCAAAACTCCTTTCTGGACTGCAAACCTATTCCCCCACAGTGGTCTTTATCTTTGGTTTTGCACCAGCTCATGCACCCTCCATTTTAACCCTTAGCTACTTGTGACATTTGGTTACTTACATTTAAGATGGTGTTCCTCCTGGCAATCACTTCAGCCAGATGGGCCAGTGACCATTGCCCTTCAATGTGATCCACCCTATTTCCAGTTTTATAAGATCAAAGTAGTGGCCTACCCGGACTTTTTTTTTTTTGCCTAAAGTTGTTTCTTTGTTTCACTTGTCTCAATCTATCTTGCTGCCAACCAGTTGGAGAGGGACCTCCATTCCTTGGACGTCTGGCAGGCCCTGGCCTTTTATACATCCAGGACCATAGCCTTTTGCATGATGTCAAGGCTGTTTGTTTGTTATGACTCTGTCACGATAAGGGCTCACTCTACAAGGATGATGGCTTCTTCAGTTGCTCTGCTCAAGGGTGTCCCCTTAGAGGACGTTTGTAACTCTGCCACTTGGTCAACACCCAGTACCTTCATGTAACACTACAGCATGGATGCCCAAATGCAGTCTACCACAACCTTTGGGAGAGCTGTCCTGTCTTTTGTGCTGGCGTGACTCCCTACCATCCTGTGAGTATTGCTATATGGCTTCACAAAGGCCATGAAGGAGAAGAACCAGTTACTTACCAGTAAAGTTGGTTCTTTGAGTGGTCCTTCATGAAGTCACACAGCACCCACCTTCCTCCCCTCACTCTATCATGCTTTGTCCAGTACTTACCTGTCATGCTGGTGGTTGCAAGGGAACTGAGGCGTTTAGGCAGGAACTTTCTCACACATGCCCAGTGTGAGGGGGGAGGAGACTAACTAACTTTTCTGCTGCTAGGAAAGTCTGGGCCACGCGCATGCATGTTTGGAAAATCCATCTGTGTGGCTTCACAAAGGACCACTCAAAGAACCACCTTTTCAGTTAAGTAATTGGTTCTTTTTGGTTTTACAAAATTGAAAGTTGCCACTTTCATTTGGGGTTTTTGACATACTCCACATCTTGGCTTTGGTGCATCCTACAATGTGACTTAAGGGTCCACATTTGCCCCTAGAACTTCCAAAGCTTGCTCACACCTGCTAATATAGAATAATTTGTATATTAGTTGTCTCTGGGAAGCAACTCCAAATACACAAAACAATCACTAGGCATGTTCTCTGCTCTATGCATTTTGTTCTTTGCAGAGAATAATTTAGTTGAATTTCAGTTTGTTCAAGTAAGGCAGATCTTGTCTCCCAGTTACACCATGACAGTCATCCCAGTTCCATAATTTTGGAGCAGAATGCTTTCCCCATCATCTTTTTAAGTGCAGAGAACTGTAATAAAGGGGTTTGTCTAAATGCTAGCATCTACCAGTTTTTTAAAAAGGCATTTAATAATCTATGAAAAAAAATGAGATTTCCCAACTTGATAGCAGCAATCATGTAGAAAATTATGGGGAAATGGATTTATAACCAAAATGGAGATGGAGATTTAATAATAGGCTTTCTTCATGGCTATTGAAAAGTCATAGAGATTCTTAAGTGCAGTTCAGATAATGCATATGATGCACTTATTTTCCTAACATTTCTATAAATATCTTATAGCACGCAAAGGTAGTGTGATTGCCTACACATATGCAAGCTTAAGAACATGGGGGGAGGGACAGAGGAAAGGTTTCGTGACATCAATTTACTTTTTCTGGCTATCTGTTCCCCACAGTTGCATGGCATCTATTCCCTATAGAATATGAAAACATGGAGCTCTTAAAATGTCACTTTAAATTAAAGCCGAGATGTTTGAAATGGCTAACTTATTTATGTTCTTGATGTAAATTTCAGCAGTGGGTTGAGGCTCACTTGAGCTGTGCATTTCTTTTTCTTTTAAGAAGACAACTTATAGAACTTTATTCAGCAACCAATCTTTGGTTTTTCTATGTTTTGGAAATCCAGGAACCACAAATGGGTTGCTCATTATATCCCTCTTATTCTAATGCTACGAGTTCTGTTCAAAAATCAATACAAAAAGTTGTTTTATTCATATCCCACTGACAGCAGTGGAAAAAGAAGTAAAGCAGAGTCTCATAAAGAAAAAAAATGTAATTTTAGGTAACACTCATGATATGATTCTTCATATTTACATATTTAATACTTTTACACTATATTTATATATCCCTCTATTTAATATGGCAGGTTACTTTCATTGTGAGTAACAAGAGGAAGTAGGCATTTGTTTTCTATGTCAAAAAGTAACATATTTTAAAGAAATACCTGTCCACCCCCACATCGCCTGGCTCATTCTTCTCCAAACATTAGGGTGCTTTGTTATAAATAAAAATGTTGAGAGAAGATTTATTATTCCCAGAATTTAGAAACAGTTAACATTTTAGAAATGTGAGATTGTTTTCTTCTGTGTCAAAAGCAAGGAAAATTATTGAATTTTATAATTGGGAAGTTCACTTGTTTAGTTATTCTTTTTATCAAAACAAAACAAAACAAAGCAAAAAACAGAACAGATCCACACAAAAATGAATAGGAAAGAAGAAAACAAATAGGAAAATTATTCCTTAAACTCCTCAAGGGAGGGAGGAGAATAACACAAATCCACTGGCAGACAACATTTTTATTAGAATGAATCATACCTCCATAGAAGTGGAACTTTTCACCTGACAAATGGGTTGAAATGAGGAAAGCTGAAAGACATGTGTTACTGGAAATGCAATAAAGATTATTCTAATCCAGTAGAGAACAACACAGAAAAATACTTATGGGGTAGAACACAAAAGAGATCAAACACTGGATCTATATTTGAACACTGCATGTAACATTTATTAAACAATTAAGCATACATAACATGATTAAAGATGACTCAAACACACACACATTCATTCTCCATTCATACTTACCACCTCTTGGTCAAGAAGATGGGGTACCCTTAACACTGCAGCACTGACAGGAACAAGGCACATCGTTTTAATGTCTCATATCTTTAATACCTTTTAAAGTTTCATTTCTCTTTGGACATGTGATTCTTTTCTGGTCTCAGTCTAATTCCAATTAACATCTTTATTAGACATATAGTTTCCTTCTGGATTTATCCCAATTCAGAATGTCCATTCATCTTTCAATGTACATATCCTGACTCACAAATGTCTTCTCCAGAATGCACAATGAGTTTTGCCTTAGAGAAGTTTTCTACAGGATGCACCTATGTCAGCTTGACCCAGGTTCCTACCTGAGCAGCTTTGGCAGCATTCTTATATTTTCTAGCATATACTGATATCAGTCTTTTTTTGCTTTGCTTCCAACAATTAAAAGCCATTCAAAGTTTAAAAGCACACAGTATACTTTACAGATGGGCACGAAATGAACAATTTTTTTGTTTCCGTTTTCGTTTTTTGTTTCGTTACGCAACAAAACGACAAACGATTTTTATCTCAAAAATGAAACAAAACGAACAGAAACACCAGAAATTTTGTCATCCGTTTCATTTTCGTTACGGCAATACATTGAACTGCTTTAAAAGCTAAAAAAAGTCACAAAAATTGAAATAAATGGTAATGAAACGGTAACAAACGAACGAAAAATGAAAACGAATTTTTTGCAAAAATTAGCGAAAACGGAAACGAACTGAAATGGACACCCTAAACGACAAACGACAAACAAACGCCATTTTTTTAATTCATGCCCATCTCTAGTATACTTTATACCCATAAGCCTCTCTGATTCTCCTTCGCCTTATGCAGGACAAGCATACATTTGTTACTCATTCATGTGTCACACGTGAACATCCAAAGCTGAGAAATTATGAGAACATCAGTAAATACTTGAGAGTTTTCACATTGACTTTAGATCTTAACAGAGGTCTCCCACTTCAGGCCCTTGAAATGTCAAATAGAGAAAAAAACAAACAGGTATACAGCTGCATGGCCTCTCTAATTTCTAGTGCTTTCATCTGACTAGTCTCATACTGATTTACGTTTTGAGCAGCTTTCAGGTTAGTTTCCTACATATGCTAGGTGAAAACTGGTAGCATTTATTAGAACAGAGTAGAGCTGTAGTATGCCTGCTGAAGATTTTTTTTAAAAAACTTCATATTAAATCTCACTGCATGTTTTTAATGATCTGTGTTGTTCATGACAAATACCTTCCTTAGAAACAAAAAATGACATTTAGCCTTACCTGCTTCAGCAATATAAACTCTGGTAGTTCCTGGGCTCTTTCTTAGATACTAAGTGGAATAACAGTTACAGAAAACTCTCAAGTACTCACTGATTTTATATTTTTTAAAATATTATTTATTTATTTATTTATTATATTTATATTTATATACTGCCATGTTTAATTCCAAAAACAACTCCAGGCAGTATAAAAGGAAAGTTAAATTAACAAAATAAAAATAACATTTTGCATATAATAAAAGTTACTCAAAGAGACAGTGTTTCTGTGACTTAGCAACTGTTGGTGTACCCTGAAATTTCTATTACATCTAAGTGGCATCTCCGCACTGAGTAGAGAGGATTTATGCTAGTAGTACACATGGGCTACTATCTTCAGATCTGAATTTGCTGCAACCCAGTAGGATGTTTCATGTTCTCTTTCATGCTGTTACATCCCACAGTTGAGCCATCTGGGTACCTTCGTCCATCTGAGAAAGATGTCTGTTTATTTCTTTTGTTAAAACTCAAACTGTCATTTCCCCCTCCCCTTCCCCTCTATTTCCATCTTGTGTGAGCTGTGACCAAACCGCTAACGTGGTCATTCATATGATAAGTACTACCACAGCATAAATGTTTAATGCACAAATAGTTTCTATAAAACTTTAAATTGCAAAGGTTGGGATGGCACGGAAACCAGCATGAAGATCTTTTCAAACATCTTTTACTCTAACTTTGTCTTCTCAAACTTTATCCAAGTTTTATTATCCTTTGTAATGGAGTCAGCAGATCTAACCTGCTTAAGCCAAACACTGTACAGTACTTCCTACCTATCCTGGACTACAAAGAGCCCATGGCTCATTATTTCCATTCAGTAGTGCTAGGACAGGGATGGGTCATACAAGATGGTTGGGCCATCCCACCACCAGAGGACACTGTGAAGGTTGGGCTTGTGGAAGAAAGATATCAGCTCCAGGTGGCAGACATATCAGTAAGCCCTATGATGTGAACTGGCTGGAATGGAAGAGGGAGAAGTCTGGAGGTTAAATGGAGGCAAGGCAGGTGATCAATGGGAGAGGAGGAGGAGGAAGTGAGAGGAGAGCAATAAGGACACAGTGGAAAAAGTGACAATTTCAGAGGAGTAGTCTCTTTGGTCAGAGACTGAGTCTAATGGGGAAGTTATCCTGGCTTTCAAGTTAACAGAGATATCCTAAACAGTGGTATTACCAGTTCCATTCACCCAGTGAGTTTGCATGGCCAAGTGGGGATTCAAACTCTCTTCTCCCATATCTCAGTCTATCACTCTTTCCACAACACCAGACCAATAGAGTTCTCGTGAATGTGTAAGTCCTTGAAGTGAGATGCATTTCTTGCAGCCCGTCTTGAGAAGTGCAAAAGGCTACTGTTACTCAGACCCACAAGCCAAATGTTGACTGTGTCTTTTGGGTTGAAGAGATTAAGAAAGTGTACATAAAATGCAGAGATGCTCCTTGATCTGCTACAAGGATCACCTTCAAAAATAAAACCTTTGCCACTTGAGTCTCTACTTCCTTTTTAAATACTGTATATACATTTCTAGTGTGAATGTTAGGAGGCTGTTCTACTTTGTCTTTGGATCATAAGATATTCAGTTTGCTTTTGAGGTCCTATGCGAGGCTGATGAAATCTAATGAGTAGTACCTGAATAACGTCACAAAGGTTACTGTGTCATTTTCTCAGCAAGTGTTTGTAAATGCAGTAAGAACCTTTGCAGCTGATAAAACCCATAGTCTAATGAATGAAGAGCATTTGTCTTTCTTGAAGCGTGTAACATGTGTATTAGTGTAAACCTCTTATCATGATAGGCAGAATGAATTAATCATTTTCAAACTTTTCAAGACTGAAAATATTGTAAAGTGCTCCAACAAAAGACATACAGTAGACTCTTTTTTGTTCTTTGTAATTTTTTTATTTAACTATTTATATTACGGTGACCCATGCTAGTGTTAATTATAAAACAGTGGCTGAAATTCTGTTGCACAGATTCACAAAAGGCATAACTTTTAGTGGCTAATAGCCTTAAGTTAGGAAATCTCCATAGGTATTATCTGTTTCATGTTAAATCATGCAACTCATTATGCAACTGACATTGCTAAACAACACTTCTTAATTTACTCAAGTATGCCTCATTACCCCTTTTGGATAACTGCACAACAGGATTTCTGCCAATGCATAATTCTAATAAAAAGGAAAGATAAAATATTTTGAAAGGTCTAATTGAGGCATTTATATTTATGTGCAATGGATATTGGGTTATTTTCATTTTTAATATCAAATTATTGAAACTGCACCATTTTTGTATAAGGTGTTTGAGTTTGTTGCCATAAAAACAGGACTAACCAGGTCGATTTCTCCCCAAGTATAGAGACTATTATTTAATTTTTAAATTAATTGTGCCAAATATAAATACTGTTAAGAGACCTTGTAGTATTTGCGTATGGTGACACCTAACTAGTGAAAGGTAAAATGTTTCATATGTTGATTTGAACATTTTAGAGGGAATTTGCTTCTTTAAGCTGAAGTACTGGTTGTTATTTTCAGGTGCAACTAAGAACTAGCCTTTCAAGTCAGTATGTGATTCGTACACAGCCCACAAATGCCTGCCTGTCCACACTTGAATGTGCAGCAATTGCCCTTGCCATCGTGGAAAAAAATGAAAGTATTAAAGAGGTAGGTGGTTTTAAAGTTTCTTCTGTCAGTGAAATAAAAGGACCAGTGCCAGGTATCAAGAGATAGCACTGCACTAGCAGTTGTGCCTTTTCAAGATTAGCACAAGGGTGGGGAGCCAGTTGTATTAATCATGCAAAAGGTTGTGGAAGTCACTGCATAGCTACTTGCACATTGGTGCAATACAGTGCTACTGTGCTTGTGGAGATGTTCACACCCTTTGCATTAGGTTGAATGTAAACTGATGGCCAGATACTAAAACAAATTTCTTCCTTAAAAAAGAAAGTTAATTTGAGATTTGCAATTTGTACTTTTAGATAATTTAGCACAAGGGGCTGTGTCCTCATAAGTGCCTGACATTTCTTTATGTGCCCTACTTATGCATTTTTAAAGCAGCTTTGTAAGTGCTTCTGAATATTCTCTTTTCTCATTGTATGCTTCATTCTATCCTTATAACAGAATTTAAGAAAATGTTTCAGTATCATATGCTTGTGGCTCTTCTGGTGTGATACAAAGCTTGAGCTGTTGCCAGTTTCTTTTTGCTGGCTTTCAGAAATAAAGCAAAGTGTTCTGCTTATATACCGCCCCATACCACTTCAAGTAGTCTCTGGGCGGTTTACAGTTTAATTACAGTCTGCAGGCTAGTATGCATAGTTCTGGCAACATAACTAGCTATGCAAAGAAAAGTCAGGAAATTATTTCAGAAGGCTGTCAAGGGGGATGGAAATATTTCAAGTAAAGAGCCAGTGATGTATTCTAGTCCATATAATGATGTCACACTAAAGGCAAATTGGGGGAAAAGATGCACTATATATGATGAAAGAATGCATTTTTAAACTGACTCTCTGACAATGAAGGTGGGGTGTTTCAGTGAAGATGGTTGATGTGTAGCACTTGGAATACCAAGGGTGTGTGTAGAATGGGGATTGAAGGAGGGTAAGGAGGATGTTTGGGTTTTTGGAAATTATTGGCAGGAAATAACCCCACCATCACCAGCAGCTGCTGGTCCCACTGGAGGCTGTGGCAACTGTTTCTTTAATTGCTTTTAAAATGGATTTTAATAGTGGAATTGGATAGAATTAGTAATGATCTGAAGGGGAAAAAGCACAGCATGTATTAATTTCCATGTTGTCAACAACAAATCTTCAGCTAATTACAAAGTACTTGGACCAGAAATGTCTAGTAGAATTAGAAACCACTGGAAAAATAAATATAGAAAGGTAAATGGGGATAGATTTTACTTTCTGTTATGCTTGGATGTGTTTACTTTTGTTTCTTCCACAAAAATGCTGTTTTCTTTTTTAAAAATTTGATAACAGGTCGAGTCATTAAATGTAAGTCTCTGTGATGATAGTAGTTGCATTATACAGACTTAAATTTAATGACTCAGTTTAACCTGTTGGAAATAATGCTAATTGTCCCAGGTAAAAGATGTGGCTAGAATCCTGTTTTTGCACACTGTTGTGCCCTGCTTTGCCAGTGGGCTACCAATTTTGGAGTTAGTGCGCAACTAGTGGTGTGACAGACATCATGGAAAAGGAGAAATCAGTTCATGTAATTAATAATGTGTGCAGAGACTTGTCCAACAGCATGCCTCATGTCTTAAACCAGTAGAGATGCTTAACGACTTGAAAGCAAATCACAAGCATGAGTATTATATCATATGATATCATATCCCTCACTGAAATACTTTTTTGCAAAAACGAAAATGAACTGTGTTTGTTGTTTGGTTTTCTTGAATGTCCCAAAGCAGTCCTACTCCATCTGATTAGGTGTATTTGTTTTTCATATATTTAGTAACATTTTGTGTGCATTAAACAGGCTTGTAATGCCCCCTTTCGTGGTGCTATTATAAATAAATCTTTAAAAATGGTTTGACAATTCTTCTATGGTCCAATCAATTCAGTGTTTCACTGTAAAACATTAAGAGTCACATTTAGTTCCATTTCAGCCAGGTAATTAATAGTCCTACCTAAAAATTACTCTTGTTGTACTACACTTCAAAAATGAACTGAGAAACCTTGGAAGTTAGCTTGAAGATTACAGTCCAGGTGTAAACCAATCACAGAGATTTCAGACATTCCTCAGAGCATGACCCATTTTATTATTTCAATACACTAATCAGCTTAAAGCTGTCCAGTGTCATTACAAGAACTTGGAATCTGACAGCTGTGAAGTATACATTCATTCTACCAGGTCAAAGTATAACAAAAGGACATTAGCCTTTGCTTTGCAAGGGATCCCACCAGGCTATGATGGAAGACTCTGTCAGGATTCAAAAAGACTTTCACAATGCACTCTGCCTTGTGTACCTAACAATGGAAACACTGTATCGTGATTAAAACTTCAAGCTAGAATCCTTACAAATAGAAGCATAAGTATGAAATTCGTTTCTTCTTGAACCTAATTCCAGTAACCCCAAATTTTGAAACCACATTAAAATACATACTTGTGATTTTTTTGCTTCCCGATTAATCACAGGCACCTGTTCCAGAATTGATACTTACTGAACAAGTTGTTAAAAGATTCTGGAATATGTCCTGAATATAAAGCTCAAGTACAGTGGTACCCCAGCTACTGAGTGGCTCTACTTACGAGTAGTTTGACAACCAAGCGGAAATCCCTAAGTGCTGCCTTACGAATTCCCTGACTTACGATGGGGTGGATGGGATGGGGAGGGCAAAGGAAGGAGGACCAATAGCAGGAGGACCAATTTCACATCTCCCCTATTTCCTTCCTCTCTAGGAATCTTGCAGAGCTTGGCTGCTTTTAACCATATCCATGCATGCATACACAGTTCAGGTGGGTTGAAAGATAGGCGCACTTCCCTCTCAACCCACCCAAGCCACGTATGCATGCACCCGTTCCAGGGATCTGCAGAGGTGGCCAGGCGAGCTCCTAAGGGCTCAAAACAATGGTTGCTCGACTGGATCCCTTTGCAGACCCCCCCCTACTACAGCAAGTGGGGTGGGATGGCGGCGAGAGTGGGTTTCAAATGGACCGAGCCATGAGAGCTCATTGTCTCTGTTTGAAACCCGCTTCCACTACCCCCATGAGTGGTGCATGATGGTGAGGAGAGCAGGTTTCAAAGGGACAGAGATGAGCTGTCATGGCTCTGTCCATTTGAAACCTGCTCCCCTCACCACTGCAAGAGGTTCCTCCTCCTCCTCTTCACCCCAGTCTCGGCACAGAGACCTGGGTGAAGAGGAGGTGGCAGCTCCCTCAATCAAGGGCAGCCAAAGACTGCTCTCCGCAAGCCCACTGGAGAGCCAGTTTTGACAGGTCTGGCCTGTCAAAGTCAGCTGTTTGGCAGGGCTGCAGGAGAGCAGCTTTCAGCTGCCCTTGATTGAGGGGGGTTGGGACAGTCTTCCCATAGGAATGCATTGAAAATGTATTAATCCTATTTTCAGTGCATTCCTATGGGAAACCGCTGATCGACTTACGAGCAAACCAATTTACGAACGTGCACTCAGAACGGATTAATCTCAAAAGTCCAGGTTCCACTATACTTGAATGTCAGCTCTCTGAATTATTTGAAACGTCCCATAAATGGATTTACTTGTTTACTTAGAACAAACACAAAAGAATGTACATTGTAGACAAAATAGTTTTGGAAGGACCATGTTTAAAAAGCATTCTTTTTCTTTTTCCCCAGACTGTACTTCGGCCACTTCAAGCCCTGTGCTCCTTCCAACTTCAGCATGGTGCCCAAGTCCATCACAGCAAGGAACATCTCTTGAAAAATGGTTTATACAACAAACCAATGCCAAAAAATAAACGCAAGCTCAGGAGAATGGAACTTTTAGTGAACAATGTTAAAATCTAGCCATGTCATGTAGATTTAGTATTAAAGGTGTTTTGAAACCCCTTTTAGCTAATGAAGTTGAGTCTGAAATGGATTTGATCCAAATTACCATCTCTTAAAATGGACCAAGTTTAAATGGAAGCTTTCCAAGACTTCAAAGCATAATCCAAAAAACAATTCCCGAGATCTTTCAGTTGCATGAAGCGATAGATATCATGTCACCTGACCCCCCCTTTTTTATCAATCTGTGATCTTCAGAAGATCTTTATTTTTGTTATGGGAGGCTTTTTGACATTAATTCTTTTCCTTAGTGTTTGTCCCACTTGGTGGTGGAGTCCACTAGATAGATCCATTGTTTGATGTGACTTTGAATAAATCAGCTGGCCTGTCACAGGCTTTTGGCGTTAATAAGGAGAGTAAATATTATGACCAAATAGTAAGGAATCAGTTATCTAGAAAAGAGTGACCTTGTTTAAGTACTATACTTTTATTTGCATTGCAATGGAAATAGGAACTAAACTATAATTTTAACATTTTGCCCTCTGATTTCGTATATTGATCAATAAAATAAAAAAATGAAACTTTTCATTTGAAGGAAGAGTTTTCTGCTTCTGATTAACTTTGGGTGAAACAATACTACTAAGGATGCTTTTACACGACCCCTAAGATCCGCTGGTCCCTTAAATTCGGACCAGAGATCTTAGGGGCTTGTCGCTCTTCCTGTGTCCCCACCCTGGCTGCTGGCTGCGTGAGGGGAGGGAGAAAAAAAAGGAAGAAAAGATTGTGACTCACCTTTGTTCTGCCTCCGTTCTTGACGCGGCAAGATTCCTGTCTCCGTAAAGTAGCTCTTAAAGGGGCGGGAGCCAAAACAACAACAAACAGAAGCAAGGAGAGCCCCGCACTCACTATCCTTACACTGCATCAAGCAATCTTCACCGGGGAAGAGCAGGTACAAGAAAAGTGCACTGGGACGCGCTTATGGGGGCGTGGTCACACTTAATTTTCTGTCAGCTCCGGAGCTGGTGGGGAAACAATTGTAAGCTCCGGAGCTTGCAGCCATTTGCTGCGGAGTTTAGGGGTCGTGTATAAACGCCCTAAGGAAAAAAAAAACAAATCAAATCAGTACCAACACCACTTATTACATGCAGGACCATGACTTACAGCAGTTCTTTTCTTCTCTGGTTTATTTATATAAGCTGTAGTTTCAAGAGGTGCAGGATTGCTCTTTTCTGTATCCTCAGGCAGTGACCTTCCCCCCAACTCTTCTTGCTTTGCCTCTTCCTGTTTCCCCCATCTCCTGAGACATATGGATCTGTAGACTTGCCACTCCTTCCTCAGCTGGCAAAGCAACCCTCCCTCCCAGCTCACCTCTCAGATACATCTGGTGGCGCCTCTTTCCCCTCACTCTTCCCTTTCTTGGGGACCTGCTAGAACCATCTGTTTTTTTCTCCTTACCTCCCTCCTCTTCTTCCTTGGCCTGTTGCAGTCACACAAACTCATCCAAAAAAGAGGCAGCTCCTCTACCTCCTTTTCTATCCCCCTTCACCCCCACCCTACCGTGCACCAAGCACCCTACGTAGCTTCTGACTCTAAGCCATTGCAGCAGCACAAAGGAAAGCCAAAATACTGTGGAACAGCAGCGGTGGTGGGGACAGGGGATTGTGCCCACCATCTATGACTTCTTTGTTCACTCGCATACAAAGTTTGAGCATAGATAGCATTGTATGTTTGTTTACAAGAAATTGTTTACCAATGGAAATTGTGGGTTAGCATATTGCTTTAGGTTGAGTATTAATGTCTCATTTTGAGCTTAATTTTTCTCCACTTGTCTCAGTGTGGCACCTGTGATACTGGGCGTAGAGATGGGCACGACTTAGTGGTATTTTCGTTTTCGTTTTCGTTTTTTCATTTTCGTTACGTAACGAAACGGAAACGAAAAACGGTTCAAAAATGGACTGAAAATGGAAACGAAATGACTAATTTTGAGCCAATTTTCGTTTTTCATTACTGGAAAAACACATAATGGAGCTAAATGGGGGGAAACGAAAAATTTTTCGTTTTCGTTTTCGTTTTTTCGTTTTCGTTATGTAACGAAACAAAAACAAAAAATTTTGAAATTAGCTCACGAAAACGGAAACGAAACGAAACGGACCCTAGCTGAAAATGAAAACGAAAAATTTTTTCTGAGTCGTGCCCATCTCTAACTGGGCGCTTGAAATGGCACACATTAGCTACAGTGCCTTAATGTACTGGGCATTTATTGTTACAACACATACTGGATGACTTCCCCTTGCACAAACTGCTGCAGTAGCTAGTGGAGTAGTTGCTGCTGAGAAACATGCTCTTTCAATAACTCCATAGGCACAAACAATTCATTCTGTGGCAAGAGACAGATATGTTTTCATATTTTTGTGACCAACTGTAAGAGATTTATATTTTATGATAACTTTGAATGAATGATAACTTTTAAACAGGATTTAAGATCAGCACATTTGGCACAGGTGTAGCAGACAGTGTGTGCTTTAAGGGGAAGTTTTTTTTTAATTATGATTTTTAGAAAAAGTAAACTATTCCTTCCAGTGAAGAAACAAGTGACCTCAAACACTCCCATAATTAAAACAGACCAAATAAATTCAAAATAACAATCTTGCTTATCCTGAAAGAGAATGGTTGGCCTCACCTGCCTTTTTTAATTTGGAAAGAACACAGGCTGCAGGGGATGAGATAAAATTTCTCCAAAAAGGCCTTTCAAAAGGAAGAAACAGCCACTTCATTATAAACTGAGCATACATAGAACATGCTTACAAGCCAAAGTAAAGGAAACATGTAAAGAAAAGGAAAGTGAGCTGCTTTTAAATTACCCTGTAGTGCCTAAAGCACTTTCTGGGTGGTATACAATTTAAATTATGCAGGCTACACATTTCACCCCTCGGGCACTTATCCTCAGAAAGATGGAAGTTAATCTTGAGCTGGTTACCTAAGCCCAGATAAAATTCATATCATGAGCAGGGTTCATTGCAGTACTGCAGTTTAACCACTGTGCCATGAGGCTCCTAGAATATTGGAATATAAATACTGTACATTGTTCCAGTTTCATGGCCAGGAAGGGAGATGTTTAAATAGCAATAAAGACCACAGAAGTACAATAAAACAAAGCAAAAGAAGAGAAAACCAGGCTTGGTTTAAAGAAAGTAATGGAGTGAAATACCTCTATAGAGGGGCACATTTTGCCCTGTATCTACAGAAGATTAGCATTCAATTTTGTAAGGTGTATCCAAAGTATTCCTGCATTAGAAATGCACCAAGTAGTTGAGTCTGCTGCAGGCCTGAATGCTTTCAGTATATGTCTGAAACTTCAGCTCCAGGTCTGGAGCAATCTGAACTTTTGACTATGTCATGAACCAGTTAGCTAATTCTCAGGGGAAGAAATGTCTTAACTCTTTCCTGGTCAAATAGGCATTCTGTGTATGGTTGTATAATGATCTGCAAGTTAACAGCTGTAGCTTCCTTTGAGACATCTGTTTTGTGTTCAGGCTTTCTGTCCCTTCACTTTTCCTTCCTGTATTTCCAAGGAGAAAGGGTCGAGGGTAAAAATACTCTAAAAGAAATAAAATAAAATATATTCAAATATATTTTAGAATATATTTTATATTTACTAGCTGATATGTGCAGGCAGGATAGCTTCAGGTTACTCATTTTTGCTGAAACAAGAGTTCAGGCTTCCCTTGACTGGGGGAGTGTCAACAGTATGTAAGGTTCTCCTCCATTACAAATTGGGAGAGGTTGCTAATTCCCTAGAGCAGTGGTGGTGAACCTTCTGCACACCAGATGTTTATTTATTTATTTATTTATTTATTGGATGTTTATGCCACCCATCTGGCAGCGAGGTCATTCTGGGCGGTTTGGGACCACAACTCCCACAGTCCTTAGTCATTGGCAATACAGGCTTGGAATTCTGGGAGTTGTGGTCCAAAACATCTAGAGTACCAAAGGTTACTAACGGAATGGGTTTCCACAGAGAGAAAAGTAGGGTGTTGCATCTAGGTAAAGAAAAATGAATTGCACAGATATAGGATGGGAGACACCTGGCTGGAATCTATGTGGACCACAAATTGAATATGAGTCAGCAGTGTGATGCGGCGGCCAAGAAAGCCTATGCGATTCTTAGTTGCATCAACAGAAGCATAGTGTCTACATCAAGGGAAGTGATAGTACCACTGTATTCTGCTCTGGTCAGACCCCACCTGGAGTACTGTGTCCAGTTCTGTGCGCCTCAATTTAAAAAGGATGTTGACAACCTCTAACGGGTCCAGAGAAGGGCGACCAGGATGGTTAAAGGTCTGGAAGAAATGACTTATGGGGAGTGGTTTAGGGAGCTGGGAATGTTTAGCCTTACAAAAAGAAGGCTGAGAGGGGATATGATAGCTACTGTATGTTTAAATATTTGAAAGGATGTCATATTGAAGTGGGGACTGGTTTGTTTTCCATGGCTTCAAGATTAGGACTTGGGGCAATAGTTTCAAACAACAGGAAAAGAGATTCAATATAAACAATAGGAAGAACTTCCTGATGGTTAGAGCTGTTCAGCAGTGGAATATGCTGCCATGGAGGGTGGTGGAGCTTCCTTCTTTAGAGGTATTTAAGCAGAGGCTGGATGGCCATCTATCGGGAATACTGTGATGGGGGTTCCTGCATGGCAGGGGGTTGGACTGGATGGCCCTTGACTTGAGTTGTCTTCCAACTCTATGATTCTATGAACACAATGTTTCAAATGAGTTGATTTTTGTCCCTGCTTTTCTTCACTCTTAAAAACAGAACACCATCTGGATTATTTTGATCTTGGTTTTCAGTGACAATGTTTGCTAACTCCCAGGTCACCCTTGCTGTCTTTCCAGAGGTAACTCCACAGATCTGGAAGTCACACACAAACCGATTGATGGCTTAACATATTCAAAAAGCATTTGTTTTATATGTGCATGTGGCCGGCCATGTTTTGATGCATGGCAACAAAGAGCATGTTCTGAAGTATATTTTGTGGCCGTTTGATTTTTTTTTAGTGCTTAGGTTTTCTGACAGAAGGATTTGGGCTATAAATTAATTTTCTTATTTAGACTTTGGTCTGGAAATCTTGGACTCACTGTACTTAGCCATTGATTTTTGGTACAGAGAAAAACATGGAGATAGATTCACACTTTGTGTCTGTGTATCCCACAAACTTTGGGCTGCTGCCGGCAGGTAGCTTGAATCCTGTAATGTCTTTCAAATACCTAGCCTCTCTTTTAACAGCTGCCTTTCACCATGCATTGGTTTATGTATTTATTTATTTGATTTATATAACTAAATTCTGTGCTCTGTGTTCCAGGACCAGTGGCTATCTTAGGTCTAGTAGTGGAAGATTTCCTACTGCTGTTTTATGTGTCATTAGGTTGCCTCCAACTCATGGGGAACCTATGACTGAGCCATCTCCAAAATGTCTTCCCCATTTGCTGTGCTCAGCTCTTGGAAGTTCAAGCCTATGGCTTCCTCTATGGAGTCAGTCTGTGACACATTTGTTCTTCCTGTCGGAGCCTAACACTTCCTGTTTTCCTTCTGCCTTCCACTTTTTCCAGCATTAGTGTCCTTTCCAGAAAATCCTACCGTTCCATTATGTGCTCAAAGTAGGGCAGTCTCAGTTTCAACATTTTTGTCTCTAGAGAGTGTTTGGGCTTGATCTCCTCTAGTACCTAATTATGTGTCTTTCTGGCAGTCCCGTGTAATTGCAAAGTTCTCCTCCAGTACCACACTTCAAACAAATCATTTCCCCCCCTGTCTGTTTTCTTATCTGTCCAGCTGTCACACCCATACATGATGATCGGATATGCAAGAGGGTGGATGTTCTTTGTCTTGGTCTCCAGTGACCCATTTGTACATTTCATGGTCTTTTCTAATTCCTTCATTGTGCTATCCCTCCAAGTCTCAGTCTCCTGATTCCGTGACTGCAGTCTCCACTTGGATTGATGATTAAATCCAAGGATACAAAAATAACTATTTCAGTGTATTCCTTATCAAATGGAAACGTTGTTTAGTTCTTTGGTAGTCATGATTTTGTCTTCTTAACTTTCAGATTCAGTCTTGCTTTGGCATTTGTTTCACTTCCCCTAACAGTCGTTCTGCTTTAGCCCTTGTGATGTGTGCCAGACAAGTACTGGACACAGATAAATACTTTGTCTGTGGTTTGTGTGTGTGTGTGTGCGTGCGTGCATGCATGTGTGTGCTTGAAATAAGAGGAAAGGAATTAATGTTCTTTTCTTGAATGGATGTGCTTGATTAACATCCATTGAAGAGTGGAAATAAAATATGTTGACTGAATTTTCCTGCAGAGCTGTTTTCTCTGTTATGCTGATAACTCCGACATGAAAATAACTAATGCATAATTCAGAGAAGGCAGGAGCAAGTGCCTGATCAGCGAGTGATTCCAATGAGAAAATCATGTCGGAACCAAAACATCCAATATAAAATGCACGACAACACTTACTGCTTAATTTTAAATTTTTAATTGACTTGGTCTCATAAGACAAGCAGAGGTATGGCTAGTGCATATTCCCAAACAGCTGTTTGGCATGCCAGCTATTAGAACTGTTTGAAGTAGTTATTTGCAAAAAGCAATCTAAAGGAGCCAGTTTAGATAACCTGAAGCAGTTCCAAGTGGTAGCATGACATGATCAGATAAAGGAAACAACCCTTCATTTGCGGCCTAAGGTTATGGGTTGGCAGAAGTCCATGTCATTAGAATGAGCAGGAATTATTGTTTTTGCATAAAGGAATTAAACATTTCCAGTATTGCTGGTAGAAGGCAGTAGTTTTCAATCTTTATGCCTTTAAGGTACCTTTTCCACATCAGCTTGTTTGCTAAGGGACATTTTGATACCTACCATCACAAGGATCTTATGGACTGAAGGGAACTCCTCCCCTGAAATTTTATGATGAAGTTATCCACTGGTAATATGCTTCATTGAAACCCAATGTAGTTGAAAAGATTCTATAGTATGTTCCAGTTCATTAGCATACATTGTTATCTTGGTGAGTATCCATAACACAGAATGAAATTAGATTTTACTGATATGGGTCATGGTAAACCAAATTTATTCAAGGGTGCTTAAATTTCATAAATGAATGCCATCTGATTTTATGTTTCACCTTTCTTCACCCTAAATCGGAATCAAGAGGTCTTACAATAAAATAATAAGGTGTACTTAAAAATACAGGACAAGTAAATCAGATCAGGAAACTACATTAAAGCATAATTAGAACTTGGGAAAATGGATTGGTCTAAGTTCTTTTTAACTAACTATGCTGTCCAGCGAATTATTGAAGCTTTATTCCCAAACAAGTAACTTTTCCAAGCTCTGTTTTGTAGGGAAGTAACCTACACAGACACGGGGTTGGGTTCAAGTGTCAGGCAGCCATGCTCTTCTCTTCTCTGAGCAGGCTTGCAAGGCACACCTTTATTAGCTGTAAGAGGTGGAGTTACAGATATTGTGTGGTGTCCTAGGTGTCAGCCTGTCATTGGCTTGATGGACTCCTGGGGAGGGCTTTCTGTGACGTGGACATGTCACCTAGCAAGGGATGGAACTGATAGATACCCCAGCAGCTTGCTATCCCATCCCATGACATGAAGGTAATGATTAATGGTCTGTTTGTTCCTTGTGGCCAGAATGGAAGGACAAGATAGTCAGTTATCTGCTTCCTGCATCTTAATCTTAGGGACTCTATTTCCTCTCTCCCAGGGCTTTCCCGTACAGGAGAAAGAGTCAATAACGCCCCCCAGAATGCTGTGCAGGAAGCTTACTGGATCATTAACATCTGTGCATATTAATATCTAATATCTCTCAGGGGAGCATTCCTACACTGTTTAAAATATATCAATGAAGTGAGAGGAGAGCAGCCACCTAGCCTAGACCTTCATTATTCTAGTTTTAAATCTATAGGAATCTGGCTAACAAAAAGTATAAATCAATTAACATATAAAATTATGTGAATGTATTTATTTCTATGAAGAAGAAAATTAAGAAATTGGCTAAATTAATATTTATTAAGTAGCCTTGCAATAGTAAAATATTATATACCACAATTTTTATTTTTGTTTCAAAATACACCTTTACAAACAGGTATGGGAAAAAATTAAATTGTGGCAAAAGTATTTGGAAGGTATAGCAGGGAATAGAAGAGTAAGGTTTATAAATTGGGTACCATATGGACCAGCCACAAAAGGAATTTGATATATTATGAAGCCTTTCAGATGACTCAGGCAGTTAAATTTGTACAAGTGAATAAGAAACCCAACTGGACTCAAAAGGACAGAACTAGGGCTACATGTGTTGTCTGCTCATACATATCAAAATTGTCAAGAAGCAGGGTTAAAGCACAGAACCCTTTTACTGGTGAAGTAAATTGGAATTTACAGATTTAAGATTTATTTATAAAAGGAAAACCAATTCCAATTGTACTTACAATATTAGAAAACTATTGTATGGAAGACGGTTTTAATTTAAAAAAAAGTATTTATCTAATTTATTTTTAAAAGTCAAAGAGGAGTATTGTAATTATTTAGGAATTAAGACAATTGGTAGACAATTCAAAATATTTATATATCCAAAGAATCCTAAGCAAAAATTTGGACTATTCAACCTTATAAATTGTCAGATATAGGGAAATGGTACCACACATGTGCTGGAGAAATTGTGGTTCAAATAGATCATAGGGAGAAATGTGGCTGTCCTGTCGGAAGATCAAATCATTCTGGCTTGACATAATAGGTTGGCTGGGCAGGTTAACACAACAAGAGATTGTCCCTAATGACACTTCGCTATTCATTATTCACTGGAGGGAATGAGAATGTATCTGCTAATGAGTTGGTGGTGATTCTTGTTGGAGCTGCAAGAACTGTAATCAAGGACTTTCATTCTGAAAATATTTGGTTAGGTTATAGGCAGTAGGACTGCTGGAAAAAATGACTACAGTACACATGTTAGTCTGCTTAGAGATAAAGAAAAGAAGATAGTTTTATTGAAAATGCCTCCCTTGGTTGGATTTGGTCTGGAATTAAATAGCTTGGTTGACATTTTGTTGGAGCAATGGTCTGCTGCCCTTTAAGCTTGATAAAATACATGAGTTAATGGACTATAGTAGTGTTGGTGAATGTATGGCACGGGTGCCAAAGGTGGCACACGGAGCCCTTTCTGTGGGCACGTGACCTCGCCCCCTCACAAGCATGGCACTTCCTCCTCCGGTCAGAGCACGCCACTGCACTCCATGCAGAGAACCAGGTGAAGGGGAGGCAGCAGCTTGTGGGCTCGTTCGTAGCCCCAGTTTACTCTCCAGCCACACTGCTCTGGGCGTCCCAAAAGCAGCGTGGCAGGAGAGTAAACTGAGGCTATGAAGGTGCGCACAAACCGCTGCCTCCCCTTCACCTAGCTCTCTTCACAGAGCTGTGTCAAGACTGTCAAAATAGCTCTGTGAACAGAGCCGGGTGAAGGGGAGGCAGCGGTTTGTGTGCTCCTTCATAGCCTCAGTTTATTCTCCAGCCACACCCCTTTTGGGATGCCCAGAGCAGCGTGGCTGGAAAATAAATGGGCTACAAACCAGACCACAAGCCACCACCACTCCCCCTGGTTTTCCCAACAGTGTAGCACCCAATCCTCTTTTCTGCCCAGGGTAGAGAGGTCATTGGGGTGCTATCCTTCAGGAAAGCAAGGATCAAAGAGTAGGTTTTTAAATTTCCAATGGCCACAGCAAGGGTACTGTGGCCACAGGAAATCCAACAGCCTGCTCTTTGATCTTTGTTTTCCCGAAGGATAACACCTGAAGCATTTGTAATCCAGAGTACCACGGTATTCAGGCTAAATTGCTGTATTGGCACTTTGTGAAAAATAAGTGGGTTTTGAATTACAGTTTTGGCACTCGGTCTCTAAAAGGTTCGCTTATCACTGGACTATATGATTGGAGTGTATTATTCATAGAGGTAATTTTACCCTTCTTTATGTGAATGTATGGGTTGTAGGTCCCTGTTGTTTTTGTGATTTCCTAGCACTGTCAATAAAAGTTTTTAGAAAAGGCCAGCATTCTGTGTCAAAGGAATCCACAGATGAGATGGGAGGAGGGAGAGAGGAAAGAACCTCTAAACTAGACTCTTGAAAACAGTTTTTCATGTCACCATGAAAGAAGGAAAGGAGTTTTGTTGTGTTTTGGGCCATATGGGGTATAAGGAAAATTGTACATTGGCAGATTGACAGAGGGTCAATGCTTGAGAAACCTTCCACCTCTTAGATAAGGGTTCAGATGGGGGTACATCCCCTATTAAAAATGTGCTAGGGCTGTGCACTCGCAGAAACTATTATTTATTTATTTATTTATTTATTTATTTATTTATTTATTTATTTATTGGATTTCTATACCCCCATCTGGCAGCGAGGTCATAGTAATTAATTGAAAAATAATAGAGATTTTCTCTGTCTTCTGCAATGCTCTCCCCTGCTTTCTGGCTGCTAGGCACCCAAAGGCACAAGATTCAGAGTAGGTGAAATCAATGCATCTTATATTTGTATCTGTTAGGTTTTGTTCTTGTGTGGTTTTGCTGTTGATCTGTGTGGTCTGTTTCTGATCTGTTGATCATAGTAATACATTTTATTTGGATGTATAAAGGAGTAGGTGAAATGAAATGCTTCTCTATGCAACACCTAGTCCTGCTAAGGTCATGGAAGGGCTTTCAGTATCAAGGGAAGTGCACCATTATGTGTCAGTTTTTGGGGAGTATCAGTAGGAAGGCACGTACCGCCTGTGAGCTTCCCATAGACTTTTCTCTATCCACTGTGCAAACAGGATGCTGGACTAGACAGGCCTTTTCTCGCCTGATCTGGCCGGACACATCTTATGTTCTATTGTGTTCAACATTTACCCTGGATCTAAATGTGGCTGCCTTTTCAGGCTCTCTTGTACCACTGAAAAAATAAGATATATGTGTGAAAGTGTAATTCTTCGTATCACAGACTCTCATGATTTGTGATATAATTGCAGCCATGCTACTTATCAGTTCCATTCTTTATATTATTATGCACTGCACAGCATAACTCCAACAGGACAATAAATTAGAACTATAATTCCATCTGGGTATCTGGTGACAGAAATAGAGAATTCAAGCTGTTTCTGAAAGTTACTGTGACACTGAGCCCCCTCTAGTGATTTTAACAGTCTTCAAGTGTAGGTTTGAGACAGGTTATTAATTCCATTCAATCCCAAGAAGATGTAATTAGTAATTAACCACAATTACCTTGTCCAAAGGAAAAATTACATGATGTAATTAAGATGAATACATGTAGTATTACCAGGAAATGTAATAGGAAATACAACAGCAAATGGATCGCTCTTCTATTTCATATCTGTCCAAGATAATCAGATAAGGAATTAAAATTAGCTCAGATATGTAGGGTTAACATCAAGATGGGGCATGGTCATGCATATATAAGTCCTGCTCCACACATTCTAACATGTTCAATAGCTTTCAGACTTTTGCATGTTGAGCATGAAGATTATAAGACTCAGTAGCCATGTTTGACTGGATATATTTTATTTTTATTTATTTTTATTTATATTTATATACCGCACCAATTTCCCAAATACTCCCAAAGCTCTCAATCTTGAAAACCCCGATGAACCAGATCACCTGACTGAAGACACAATATATAGTGTCTTCACCACAATTTAAGTGGTACCAAGTTGAAGGTTTGAAATATTAGCAGCTGGAAGGAAACATAGGGATAGAATGTGCATGCATGGCCACATGCCAATCCTTGCTTGATTTCATTCATTCATTCCATTTCATTTTTATTCCCATCTTTCTCCCTAGTGGTGAAGCGAGATCAATTCAAAAATATAAACACAACAAATAATTAAAACAAAATAATTAAAATTTAAAACTAAAATATATAAATAATACCCTGGCAGCCAGTATGTTTCCAGGCCATGTGCAAGGTATTAATGTTGGAATACACAGCCCAGAATGTTCTGAGAGCATGCTCTCTGGCTGAGCACCTCTCCCTCAGGTCAACCTCCCATCACTCCTGCAACTCTCAGCCTTTGGTGTTCTGGGTGGCCACCCCAAGGGAGGCCTGAAAGTCTAAAACTAGGAACTGGACCTTTTCACTGGTGGCCACCTTGCTGTGGATTCTCTACCAGTGGAGGTATGTCATGCCCTCATCATCTTAGCTGTTTAGAAATCAATTAAAAACACGGCTCTTTACTGAAGCTTTTGAAAACTTCCCTATTTAATTTAATTTATCTGATTCTGTTTTTTCCTTAATGGATGCTACATCCACTAAGGATAGGGCAATCTCCTTCAAACTGTTCCATTTCCATGTTCAATGCCATGATGTATAGGGGGAGACTAGTGCAATTCTCTCAGTATAGATGGGTTCCACGCATTTTCTCAACTGCTGGAGAGGGCTTCTGTCTGCGCTGCAGTCCCATTGGCTATGCAACAAAAGTATAGTAAGACAAAGGAAAGTATACAGATCCAGAAGCAGTGAAAACACATTTCTTAATCAGCATTCTTTTCTGCTTTTCTTATAAACTGTTAGCAGTTTTATTTTCTATCTCTTCCTTTTAGGGACTTCCACTGCATATCTGCATTCTTGTCCCAACACACATTACACACTTCCTCTTAATGTAAGCTTTTTATGTGTCTCCTCTACCTGAGCAGTTACTGTATTTCAGATTCCCCAGATGCAAGACAAGGTATTCAACACAATGGCACTGCACTTATCCTAAAATGCTTAATGGTGGCAAGAAGTCCAAATTGCAACTATTCTTTTCATTTCTAAAGCTTAGAACATAAGAACCTGCTAGATGCAACCAATGCTCCATCTGCTCCATCATTCTCTTTCCCATAGTGGCCAACCAGATGCCTCTGGGATACCAATAAGCAAAATGTTCAGAATTCAATTGCGTACTTCCACAGGACTGCACTTCTTCCACCAGGATAAACAAGCCCCTCTCTCCTGCAGCACTCTTATACCCAAAACACTTGCTAGGGAAGGCTTAGGAGCATCCAGGGCTGCATGAAGAAAGAACAGTCCATATCCCATTGGCCTTTGATGCCAACACACTCTATTTGATCTTCGCTATGTTGGTGATTTGACTTGTGATGTCACTCAATCGCTTTCCTTTACCTTTTTGTAAAAACAAAAGTGTCCAGTGCTTTCTTGTTCTTGATTAGGATCATGTTGCAGAGGAATAGTCTGCCGTTTTCAGGTATATTAAGAGGACAAAGACAATTATTTTGTCCCACTATCTTGGGATAAAATGGGAAGTTTAATATCTTTAGAGAAAATCTTATTCCGTTAATGTGGACACAAGTTAATCTAAATAAGTTTATGGTCTCTATTACAACACCATTCCAAAGTTCTAAAGTTCTATTTCATGCTTTATTCCAGGTATATCTCTCTCACAACCTTGTTAGATGCTAGTCTCATTGACTCCGTACAGTTTCTTCCAAATATGAAGGCAGAGCATTGCACCCTGACACTTTAACAAGTTATTTAAACCAAGAGTATGCAGAAGGTCCTGACTGAGCAGATTTGAGGATCTTCAAGTAATTCAACTGTCCCCCCCCATTCATACATGATCTTGAGTCAAAGGTATTTCATTAGAGTTTCGATCCCTACCCTGAGATCTAACCACAGTACTGTTATGTTAGGCCTCATACAATTCCTCGGTCGTTAACCTAGTCACCTAGCATCCTGCCCTACTTCCATTTTATTTTTTTAAAAGACCCAAAAATGTGCTCTTGCCTCAAAATTTGTACTATGGGGTTTTAAATGCATATCTGGGATTTTCTCAAGAGCGTAATGTAGAAACAGCAGGACAAACAAGGTACCATATGCCTGCTTCTCGTTTAGTATTATCCCCCTTTATCACTTCATCATGCCTTGAAAGGGCACGTGTGCTCTATCTACAGTCTTCTGACATTGTAAAATGGCCTCGGTAGTCTCCGTACTGACAGAAATTATGCAAGGCCTCAAACAGCTTAACTTTAACAAAGTCTGATAGGGTTTTAAGTGGGGGCCCCCTCTTTTTCTTCTATATTTTAAGAGAATACTATCTAAAGGGACTTTTGAAATAGGAAACTTTCTTGCAACATGTTGTAAAACTAAAATTGTCAGGGTTTCCTTCATTATGAGGGTGACTCAGTCACGAATACATCATCCTAATGAAGTCTTTTGTGGTTATACTGTAGTTTAGCTCCTGCTGCTCACAAATAGAAAGCCACTTCCCTGCAACGATGTTTCTTGCATCCAGCAGTGTTGATGCAGAACTAGCAAATGCCTTCTTCAAAGCAAGAAGGTTGGTCATGCCTGAATGGAATTCCACTTTACTGAGGTATCCATTAGGTTCTGGAGACAAACTAATTAGATGTCTGCCTTTTTGATGGAGAGAGAGTCAGTTTTAAATTCCAGGGCACTGAAAGTTTGTGTAAATCCAGGCATCAATCATTTAGGCAAAGACTTGGAGGGGAGGGGGTTGTTAATGCAATTTCATTAGATTAACTGAGAAAAAACAGGACTAGTTACTTTCTCAGAAGCCTTGTGCATGTAATTGATTAACTGCTGCCACCTGCTCTATTGACCTTCACTAATTTGTTGTATTGACTGCCATTCCTTATCTTGGCCAATGCAGAGAGGTTTTCTAGGTAAACATCCACATTACAGAGGACAGAGATGAACTTTAGCTGCTTCTGTAGTTTATTAATTTCAATTGTTCATCCTGCCCAATGTTTTTCTTGAAATCTCTCTCGCACCATTATCATTTCAAGCATGGAGACTTTTATCTCCAGTTGGAAGCAAAGGAGAAGGGAGTGGAAGAAGATACATGGCAGGCTTACTGCAATTTTTGTTAAATGAAATTTCCACAAATCTGGTTTAAAGATGAGAAGGAAACTACTACTCTTGACTGAGTTTATTAATGCAGTAGTTCCTGGAACCTCTTTCTTTGAGAGATAACTAGAAGACTACATACCATAGGCAAATGCCTATGGTGGCCTATTGGCCTGCTTTTTTGAGAGTTCCAATATCCAGTGATTTCTTGTCTGGGAACATCATTGCTTTAGAAAACAAACAGCATGCTCAGGCTGAGGCAAAATGTGCTGAGTTGTGGGAACACTCTACAGAACAAATTAGCTACAATTGATTTACAGGCTTCCTTGTTCCAGAAGATTGCTTCTCATAAGGCACTAATAAGTTTTTGGTTTTAGGTTTTTTGCAAGCATAGCCCTCAAATGAAGAAGTTGCTAACAACACTAGCTCGCAGTCCCCTATAGACCTCTTAAACCTGCATGCCAACCCCATTTTAAAAAGAGCCAACCTGTATAAATGTGCAAAATATGTGTACCAGAGGGAATAGTAGCATCCTGATGAGAAGCCTAAGACTGCCCTGGAGAGGCAGGGTGATAACCAAGAGTGATAACCAAGATGGAGCTACTGGAGCTTTGTTTGTGGATTGGAGCTCCTCCATGATTTCATCCTCTCTCCGCCCCCGCCCCCGGTGAATGATGAAGGGTTTGTGCCTCAGAATCAAATCACTGGGAAATGCCAGGAAGTTTTCCATGATTCTTTTTTTGTTTTGTTTTGTTTTTTTAATTATTTAAAAACATATACAAATTACATAAAAAAGACAAACATCAACAACAGTGCACCCCTTCACCAACAGGATCACTCTTCATATTTACATTCGTCATCCTCCCCTCCAAACAAAATTGATTGTTGCGCGGAAACCTTACCCTATCATATCAGCATGAACAAGCTGAGACATTCCCTCTCTCTGCTTGCAGCCCAAGCCTGCAAATTTTATAAAGTTTATTAAAATAAAGTGTGTGTGTGTGTGTGTGTGTGTGTGTGTGTGTGTGT
>JAHTLZ010000237.1:50736204-50746701 GCA_023846285.1 Phrynocephalus versicolor
TATAATCCCCAGAAGCCTCTGGATGGGGGTACAATTTTTACTGTATATCCCATTTTGCTGCTTAGCCCCAAGGTTACAGTATTTTCTATTCTAAAAGGCTTATTTTGTGAATTCAAAGTGACTGGCTGTGCTATTGTCAAGAAGCCTTTCTAAAGCCTAAAGTAGGCAGGGGTGGAAGAGGAATATGCAGTATGTGAAAATTGTACCACAAATGGTGACTCAACAGTGGCCTCTGGTGGTGCAGATTTTATTTGGGGAGCAAAGTATAGGGAAGGTGCTTTAGGGTTTAGAGAAGGTGTGTGACCCTTCACAAAAATGGCCCCAGACCTTTGGAAGTTGTCTGATCCAGAACTATCTGTAGTGTATCTACATCTGACATCTTGTAGAACTGCAATCCATTTGGGGCAGGACTATGTAGTGCTTCACCTCCAGATCATATTGGATTCTAATTTCCATTGAACCTTGCAAACACAGTTTATTAACATCTGAAGGGCCAAAGGTCCCTCTACACTTAGTTTGGCTGATGGAGTGAGGACAACAGTTAATTTTCTCAGAGATCCATTCCAACTCTGCTTTCTTCAGATCCATTTACCTGGAGACACTAAAACTGAATTCAGCAATTCCTACAGGCAAAGAATTTGCACTTTGAATGAGTCATCCAACAAGCTTTAGTCCAGGCTCAAATATGACATATTCCAAGAAACTACCACTCTTTGCAATGGGAAAGAAACGAGGTCAACGTTTTCCTACTCTATTCTACACTTATCACTGCAATCATGCAAAATATAGCCTTGCAAACTGCTGAATATGTACTCCAGACCATGTTCTGTCATCTGCAACCAGGAGAGGGTGGGTGTAGATTGTAATAAACAAATATGACTTCCAGGCAGCTGCAGATGTGGTGATGTAGGCAAAAGGAGTGTGCACATCTCACATTCTTCTCTACTTCACTTTCACATCTAAATCTTTCTGTTAACTAGGTGGCTAAAAAAAATTCTGTAAATAAATAAATAAACAAACAAACTCTTCTGTAGGTTGCACAGATTCTAGAAGATGGGAAGAGATTGTGCTTCTCCCTCTTTCTCCCACAACACAATGGATCTGCAGACAAGATGCACACAAAACCACCAGATCTTCATTGCATTCTTTCAGTGGTGCTTTCATTTGACCGATTCAGCTTCACATTTTAAGATACTGAGCAATGTTTCTGTATGTACATTGTTTTTAAACAACAAAAGGTCTCCACAACAAATACAGAAAGGCTTATCTTTCTCCTCCTGTATATAATGCAAGAAAGTTTAATTCTGAGTGAGTTCTTGTACCCATATCTTAGGAATGAAATATAGATTGACTGTGCAGCTGCAGCTACATTATCTCACATTATTAATCATTTTGAGGAAACACTGAGGAAGAGACAGATCAGTAACAGTCTCCTTGCTATACATGATTAGTTTCTACTCTCTTTTGCAGCATGGCTAATAAATGGTCTCTCTTCTTGATGTTCTTACACTTCCAAGAAATACAACTTCCTTTTATTCCAATCATGTTTTAAAAACGTAGTTGGATTTTGTGCTTGCAACTGCTTCCCATAGTTTAGTCACTCTAGCCCTCAGTGGGGGGAATAGTAACCCTTCACCATCTGAATTCCAGTTTCCATCCAGTATTGCAAATAAACAGGGGAGCTTGGGTCTGAAGCCTAGCAACATCTGAATGAACATAAATTCCCTATCCCTAATCCATCACTCCTGTGGAGTGATAGTCAAGAGAGAGAGGAATGGAATGGCCAAGCTGACCTGCAAGAAAGTTTCTTAAACATGGATAGACTACAGTAGAATACATGAGAAATCTGACATTGACTCAAGTGTCAGGTTGCATTTGCCTGATGTTATAAATAGTAAGAGGATTTCGATTGCTATCTGCCTTTTGCAACAGCCTAGGCCTTTGCAATGGAGGGAAAGAAATAGTAGGTAAAATGAACAATATTTTATTTGAAGAAGGTCAGGAGAAATCAGGAAAGGACTGGATGGTCATGGAAACAATTCAAATACAGGAAGAGGTGATACCTTTAATCAACCATTAAATATATGTATTAAAAAACAGAAAACAAAATATAAAACATTGAGCTTTTGATAATAAATCATCCAGACTGTGCATGGAAACTGTCATGGAAACAATCCAAATACAGGAAGAGGTGATCCCTTTAATTGACCACTATGAATATACACTATGTATTAAAAAACCAGGAAAAAATACAAAACATTGAGCTTTTGATAATGAATCATACAGACGGTGCATCAAGTTCTTGTAGATATGCTGTTATTAGTGCTCCAAATTCACATGGCCGCTTCTGTTGAAGCCAGGTTTGCTTCAGATGGAGATAGTACAGCCTGCAAGTCATTTTCAAGTTCTCTCTCCAGGTATCAGTTTGGAATCTGTGGCCTGTCTCTTAAAATAAAGGAAGATCACTTAAATCATTATGGGAATTTGGTATGGGTGAAGAAATACGGGTAGGAAGTATATGGAACACTAGAATACTGAAATCTGTGCCAGTAATGATAAAATGACATTTTTATAAGTTGGTGAAATGAGTCAAATAGATGGTAATTATTCTAAGATGTGCTGCAGAGAGTGACCGAAAGTAGGTACTTATTTTCATATGTGATGAGAATGGGAGGCGATATTGACATCTGGAAACTGAATTTTTTAAAAAGAAATCAATGAAATCAACAAGCTAAACTTAGCTATACTGTATGCCCTAAAATAGTGCTTTTATTGGTATTTGAAAAGGAGGAAGGTAATTGGACAACTAAATAATTAATTTCCAATTTGTTAACAGTGGCACAATCAATTATTTCTAGGAACTGGAAAACAGCTTTTAATTTCCAGCTAAGTGATTTGAACAGGGAAGCATAGAACATTGTTATCAATGGTAAGCTTATGCGTAATATAAGAGGTGGAGAAACAGGCAAAGATCATTATATTGATATATGGGGAGAATCATCAATTGTATATTAATAAAGGGGAAGTGGCAAAGTCCATCACCAGAATCAGTCCAATTATGGAAGGGAGGCGGGTTCCACAAAGACAAATGGTACAGACTGTAACTCCAAAATACAGTGGTACCTTGTATAAAGGAATTAATTCGTTCCAAATGAAATTATGTTAAGCAAATTTTCCTTTATACAAATTCCCATAGGAATGCATTGAAAGCAGAGTGATCCCATTTTTATGTTGTACGGATTTTCCCCATAGGCAATTATGTTAAGCAAATTTCCCCTATCTCCGGAATTTTTTATGTTGTACAAATTTTCTGTTATACAAGCTGTCTGTTATACAAGGTACCACTGTAGTTCCAGTGGGCAGGGGTGAAAGAGGAGCTCTGTGCATTTAGATATTTGTTTGTTAACATTGTTCTGTGTTTTTGTGGTTTTTTAATCAAAGAGAGAGAGAGAGATCATTTTCTCCTTTTTTCCTGATTTCACTGTTCCTTAATTGCTGCCATCTAGAATTCAGCTAATATATGTGATGCATCATCATCAGCATGTCTAATTAACAATCTCTTTCTTCTCCTAACTCATAAACAAAGTAAAGCTTATGTGGTGCATTAATTAATTAACAGAAGTAAACAACTTCTAATGTTGCACTGGAAACATGCAGATGAAGAAAAATGGTCTTACCTTAGAGCACTTTTGCAGGACTTTTTCTATGTAGAACAAAAGGGGGCACACCACATCCCTTTGACATTTAGGAGCTGACAAAGCTCTATTGGAACAGGAGTCCACTCAGAGTAGCCCTCACTGAACAGAACAAGACAAGAACAGGTGGCTTTTAATGAAACAACCAAATGTTGTTCTTTCCCGATTTCACTATGCAAAACCAACAGAACAGCAGGATGGAAATGTCTTTAAAAATACACTGAAGCCTAGACAATGTCTGGCATCTTTTCTGTGCATCGGATGAGCTCCTAATAGAAACAGCTTGACAAATGTTCCCGTTAAAGAGTTTGGCTTCTGAAGCATCTTTGCTTGTGGAGGCAGTCAAGCTGAGACAAGAAAGTTATTGCCTCCAGCCTAAGAACTTTGATCCTGCTTTGACTGGTCCTGTGATGCTGTAAATTCTTCTAGGTTGTGGGACATAAATTCACAGCCGTTGTACTTGAAAAACAGAGTTGAAAAGCCAGTAAAATAACCAATGTACATATTCAGGCCTTAAACCTTGCTCCCTTTAATGCTCACCACTTATTTCTCTCCCCCACCCTTCCCCACTTATCCAGATGGCTGCAGGTAAGCACTATTTATGGATAATGTCAAGTTGCTGGGGCTAATATTGCTTATCTGAAATGACAAAACACTCCTGGTGCCTATAATGGTGGTAAAAGCCCAACACAAGGAGCTAACAGAATGAAAAATTGGTATTTAGGCTAGCAGGCTGGAGAATCTTCCACTCAAGCTGTGTTCAAAATGATAACAATATGTCTGTTTGAAAAGCTGCTCTAACGTACTGAACTCCCAGGTACAATTTTCACATTATAAAAAGGTGAAGAGAAAAGCAAAATCCTATTGTTCTCTGCAGGATGGGGAGAGCACACAGGATCATTTCTTCTTGTCTTTCTACAGCCAGCAGTGGATAACAGTAAGTGGGACAGTTATTCATGCTGCGCAAATCCTCCTGGTTTGAATCCACCTGTGCAATGGGAATTAAGATCATCAGCTGATAGCGACTTATAAGAGGCTTCTTCTTATAAATTTGGGTTTGCGGACAACTTCATCACATTGTGCATGGTTTGGGCTCACCCTGAACTCACAACAGAAGCCTTTAATTGGCAGTAGACATGGGAATGAAGTGCCACTCTGTTGGTCAGGGCGGTGGAGTCGGAGTCGGAGTCGGAGGAAATTTTGGGTACCTGGAGTCGGAGTCGGAGTTGGCAAACAATGCACCGACTCCAACTCCTACTAAATTTATTTATTTTATTTATTTATTTTAAGACTTATATACCGCCCGTCTTCCCAAAGGAATTCCAGGCGGTTCACAACACACAAATGGGTACAATAAAATACAGCATAAAAACAGTAGAAAGACAATTTAAACCAAGGTAAAAAGTGCATATAGGCAGATGGTGTGCCTGGGGGGGCTAATTAGGAGTCACCAAACGCCTCCCGGAACAGCAAGGTCTTTAATGCTTTCCTGAAGGCTGGCAGGGACTGTGCAAGGTGCAATTCACTAGGTAGGTGGTTCCAGAGTATAGGGCCCACCAGAGAGAAGGCTCGGGCACGAGTAGATAATTTCCGAGCCTCTCTGGGCATGGCCACCTGCAGCGAGTGCGCCCGCGACACTCTAGTTGGTCGGACCGAAGTTGACTGCTGGGGGATCTGCTCTTCCAGGTAATCAGGTCCCAGGCCATGGAGGGTTTTATAAACTAAAACCAGGACCTTGAATCTAGTTCGGGACGCAACGGGTAGCCAATGCAGGCGAGCCAGAACTGGGGTGATATGGTCATATTGACGCACACCCGCCACCAGTCTGGCTGCCGCATTTTGCACCCGCTGCAGTCACCGAATGAGAGTCAAGGGCAACCCCATGTAGAGAGTGTTGCAGTAGTCTATCCTCGAGATCACCAGCACCTGCACAACAGTTTTCAGGGAGTCCCCATCAAGGTATAGGCGAATCTGGGCAATCTGACGAAGGTGGATAAAAGCAGTCCTGGACATGGCGGCCACCTGGGCCTCCATGGTAAGAGCAGGGTCCAGGACCACACCCAGATTCCTGACACTGTCCGCCAGCTGGAGGGAAACGCCCTCCAGACTGGGGAGAGGGCCTCCATATCCAGAAGGGGAAGTCCCAAAGAACATAACCTCGGTCTTCTTGGGGTTGAGTTTGAGTCTGTTAGTTCTGGTCCATGCCATGACTGCATCCAGGCACTGGTCGAGGGTCTGGACAAGCTCAACTGCAGAGGTGGAAAAGGAGAGATAGAGCTGTGTGTCATCAGCGTACTGATGGCAGCAGACTCCAAATCTCCTTATGACCTCTGCCAGTGGCCTCATGTAGATGTTAAACAGCATGGGAGAGAGGGATGACCCCTGTGGGACCCAACAATGGTGTATCCACGGGGCCAACAACTCCCCTCCATGCTGCACACGCTGGGGGCGGTCCTCCAAGAAGGATCAGAACCAACTGAGTACAGTGCCTCCGATACCTATCTCGGAGAGCCGATCCAGCAAGATACCGTGGTTGACTGTATCAAAGGCCACTGACAAATCCAGAAGGACCAACAAGGTAGAGGTACCCCGGTTGCCTCCCCGGATGAGGTAATCTTGCAGTACGACCAAGACTGTCTCGGTCCCCCGACCTGGCCTGAACACAGACTGGAATGGATCAAGAATCCGTTCTCCCTCCAGGAACGTCTGGAGCCGGACAGTGGCCACCCTCTCGATAACCTTGCGCATGAAGGGAACATTGGGTATCGGGCGGTAATTTGCCAAATCGTCCGCCACCATGCCAGGTTTTTTAAGAATGGGCTTCACCACTGTCTCCTTCAGGAGAGAGGGAAAAATCCCTTGCCTGAAGGAGGAAGTGGAAATAATCGAAGCCCATTCAGGCATGCTCCCTCTGGCAGTTTTTATAAGCCAAGATGGGCAAGGATTGAAGGGGGAGGATGCAGGCCGGCAATGGCGCAGGGCCCTGGAGGTCTCAGTCGAGGAGACAGGCCCAAACTAAACCAATCGAGGAGACCGGGAGGGGGTGCAGCATCAGGAGATGCCAAGGATAGGCTAGAGCAACCGGAGTCAAGACCGGGACAGATGGCCTCTATCTTTGTTCTAAAAAAGGCTGCAAAAATCTCACTACTGAACTCAGTAGGAGGAGGCCTAACCAGACCAGGATTAGTGAGGTTGCGAGCCATACGGAAAAGTTCCGCCTGGCAGTTCGAGGCCTCACTAATTCTCAGGGAGTAGTAAGATGTTTTAGCCTCCCTGGTCACCCAAATATAGCGCCTAGTCTGGATTTTAACTGCAGCCTCATTATACACCGTCCTGTCCTTTCCCCAGCTGCTCTCCAGCCTCCTCCGCTCTTGCTTCATCACTCTGAACTCCACCATATACCATGGCGAAGGACGAGCTCTGCAACGGAGAAGGCGCCTAGGGGCGATCCGGTCGACAGCCCGGGAGACATCATCAAACCATTGGTCCACCACAGCCTCGGCCAAATAGTCAGCCAGACCGCCAGAAAACTCCCCGAAGGCTTCCCAGAACCACGCGGGGTCCAGAAGCCTCCAGGGGCAGGCCCAAACAAGTGGCCGAGGAGCCCCGCAGGGCGGGGCCGCGATCAATAGGGAAAAAGCCAGCAAGTGATGGTCTGACCATGACACAGGCAGGGAGACAATGTCCCCTACCCTCAGACTAGAGTCCTCCAATGTGGAGGTAAACACCAAGTCAAGGGTGTGCCCAGATCTATGGGTGGGGCATGCAACATGCTGGGTCAGGTTCATGGAGGCCATGGACTCCATGAATTCCAGAGCCGGACCGGAAAGCCCATCACCAGCATGCACATTAAAGTCCCCTACCACCAATAGGCAGGGGGATTGGAATTTTTTTAAAAAGCAAGTTTAAATGTCCCAGTTCACAAAAAGTTATAATTAATGACTTCTCTACTGTAAGAATAGTATTGAGGCCTCCAGGGCCCTGGCTTATTGCAGGCCGGCAGCCTCCCCCTTCGACCATTGCCCTGCATGGCTTATTAAATCTGTGGGAGGAAGTATGACTGAGTGGGCTTCCATTATTTCCACTGTCTCCTTCAGGGAGGGGGTCTTTCCCTCTCACCTGAAGGAGACGGTGGTGGAGCCCACCCTAAAGAAATCTGCCCAGGCGTCAGACGAATTGGCCAACTACCGTCAGATCGCCAACGTCCCCTTCCTGGGCAAGGTCATCGAGAGGGTGGCCGCCATCCAGATCTAGTCATTCCTGGAGGAAGAACAAGTCCTTGACCCATTCCAGTCTGGGTTCAGGCCATATCGGGGGACTGAGACAGTCTTGGTTGCACTGCAAGATGACCTCCTCCGTGGGGCTGACAGGGATTGCTCTACCCTGTTGGTCCTCCTGGATTTGTCAGCGGCCTGTGATACCGTTGACCACGGTAACCTGCTGGACCGGCTTTCCGGGGTGGGGATCGGGGGCACAGCATTCAGCTGGATCCGGTCCCTCCTGGAAGACCATCCCCAGCGTTTGCATCTTGGGGGGTGGGAGCTGTCAGCTTCCTGGGTGCTCCCTTGTGGGGTCCCACAGGGGTCGGCTCTTTCCCCCAAGGAATATATAAAATACATTCGCATATTAATACAGAGGAGTCAGGGAGTCGGAGTCGGAAGTACAAAAAAACTTAGAAGTCGGAGTCGGAGTCGGAGTCGGAACATTTATCTACCAACTCCACAGCCCTGCTGGTGGTTTGTGCTGGTTCAGCCATTGGCCCAACACGTCCAGCAGTTCTGGTCCCTACCTCCTCTAGCTGTTGCCCATTCAGAGGCCGCCTCCAGAAAAGGCAGGGCTCAGAACTATGGAACATCTGTTGGGCCAATGGCTGAACCAGCATGAGCTGCTAAACATGTGGTTTGCACACATTTCTAATTAGCAGTGACTATCGATGATATCATTCCTGCTACACAAGCACAGCCATGCAACAGGATTTTAGCCACTATTATAAAGTAGGAATAGTCAGCTCCTTAAGGTGGGTGTCCCAGTGCTATGCATGATACTTTTGTACTTGTTGGACACAGACATCTGCAGAAATCCCCCCATCCAGTATTCTTGGGGCCTTAGCCAAAACCTCAAAGTCATATTAGGTGTTTTTAATCATTCCAACATAAAGGCTCTGTCTTAGTTATAAAATTCAATTTTTTAAAAACCCAGTTTATGAATGAGGGATATGTTGTTTCTTTACCAATAATTCAAAATGTCAGAAATGCCCTGATATTGCTACACAATATTGTACCTGCATTGCCAGCAGGAAAAAGGTTGTCAAACTTTACATACCAACAAAGGGCAACCTGAAAGTTGACAGTACCAATGGCAGCAGTCAAGATGAACTCTATAAGATACTGTCCTGTGCTCACTACTCATCATAAAGAGACACCAAGCAAGGGAAAAATCCCCAAAGCTGACTTTGTTTATTAATCAGATAATCACTTTTTCACCCTAACACAAAGTAATTGTCAGTGCTGTTTTTGTTTGTTTGTTTGTTTGTTTTGACAAGTGTGAATTGTGGATTGCCTATATATATATATATTGTTTTTGTTGTTAGCATTAATCCTCTTTTAGAGTTGCCTTGTAGAATGTTGATTTTCTCTGCTGGACAATAATAATGCTGCATGTAGACAGAGAGAAGAGCTAAGCTCTGTGGGAGTGCCAAGGCATCAGGGTTTCATAGACCATAGAGCAGGCCTGCCCAAAGTCCGGCCCGGGGGCCAAATCCGGCCCATCAGGCCATTCTGAGTGGCCCACGGCTGGCTGGCCCGCCCCTCCCTCCCCCTCTTTCATCCCATTTTTTTTTAAAGAAAGTGGGTGGGGCTTGCAGTGGGGTGGCAGGGTTGGGGAGCAACCGGCCCCTGACACATTCTCAGCCACCAAATCTGGCCCTCCTTACAAAAAGTTTGGGCACCCCTGCCATAGAGGGTGCCTTTCAAAAAACAAACAAACAAACAAACAAACAACCTGCTAGACCTCTAATGCCTAGCAGCTCCCATAGAGCTTAGCATATCTCTGGGAAGTACACCCTCCCTCTGTGGCCAAAGCTGCTGCTGAAATTCAGCACTAACTTTATCTTGCAAGAGGATGACAGATTTTATTTCTGCACAACAGAACACTATGGAGAAGCCTACCAGATCATTTAATAGTGGTTCTACAGTGTGCAAGGTTGTTGTTTTTGCACTTGAGACCCATTCCTTTATAGCCATCATATTGCTTGTAGAGATGGGCACGAAATGAAATTTTAATTCGCTTCGTTATTCATTTCATTATGAAACAAAACAAATAACGAACAGACCCATCAAAGAAAAATGAAACAAAACTAAACAGACATTTCCATTTCGTTCACTTTGTTTTTTGTTTTCCCATAGGATTGCATTGGTAAAAAAATAAGGGTAAAAAATAGGTTAAAAATTAAATTAAATAAAAAACGCACTGATCCAGCCAACGGGCCAGCTGGTTGGTGCAATAGGTTTTAAAAAAAAATTAAATGTGCCAACCCATCCCACAGGCTTGCTGGTTGGCATGATAGGTAAAAAGTTAAAATATAAAAATATTTCAAAATTCACCGACCCGGCCTGCTGGCCAGCTGGTTAGCACGATAGGTAATAATATAAAACAAAATAAACACACTGACCTGGGCCGCAGGTCAGCTGGTCGGTGCGATAGGTTAAAAATATGTGCCGAACTGGGCCGTGGGCCAGCTGGTGGGAGTGATGGGTTAATAATAATAATAATAATAATAATAATAATAATAATAATAATAATA
>JAHTLZ010000237.1:50746711-50782004 GCA_023846285.1 Phrynocephalus versicolor
AATAATAATAATAATAATAATAATAATAATAATAATAATAATAATAAATGCATTGACTCGGCCCACAGGCCAGCTGGTTGGTGTGAGTTAAAAAAATAAACAATTTAAAAAATGAAAAATAAAACAAACAAACAAAAATTAAGTTTTTGAAAAAAATTATTTCATTTTTAAGGAGCCGAAACCAATTTTAGAAAATGAAAAATGAAACAAAACGCCATTTCATGCCCATTTCTAATTGCTTGTAATGGGAAATCAAGGGCACAGCAGAAGGGGAGGAACTTCAAGAAGAGAGTCAAGGTGTTGTCTATTTTACACATTTTATCTTATGCTACCTCTCTTGTAAAGGATCCTAATACAGTATATATGTTTTGGACCTCCATTTCTCCAACTAGATGATACTTTTCACTTCATCAGCTGCCCAGTTCAAATAAAATTGTATTGAGCTAGAAAACTAAAAACCAGTGTCAATTCTAAAATGGAATTCATACTCTGCTTTGAGAGGTACTTGAAATCTGTTGAGAAGAAATGCTTTGAAAAACTCTTTATAAGTTAGTAAATAATTGTCTTCAAGACCATGTTGAGTAACCGCAGAAAAGAAAAAAGTGATGACATTGATCCTTGAACCAAAAACTTCAAAGACAGATTCCAATGGGAAACAGCTGAATACGAATTTATCAAGTGGTTCTATTTTGTGGCTTGATGGACAAACATTATTTATTTACCTATGGGAGCCATGGTAACAACCTAGAATGGCTGAAGACTAACTGAATTGTCCATAGGTCAGTTGAAGCTCTGCTGAAACCAACTCTGTGCTGAGCTTAGAAAGGTTGGATATCACTTAGAACTGCACTCATCTTAACCTAAGTCAGTGGTGGTGAACCTTGGGCACTCCAGATGTTTTGGACCATAATCCCAGAATTCTGATTTTGCCAGTGACAAAGGACTATAGGAGTTGCGGTCCAAAACATCTGGAGTGCCAAAGGTTTGCCACCACTGGCTTAGGTTAATGACTTAGAGTTCTATCCAACGACCTCTAAAAGCCGCCTTTTACTTGAAGAAAAGCTGCCTCTAAAAATAGTGCCCTCATGATCAGCTGGCTTTTCTGGACAAAAACAACAACCCTCGGTCATGCCCCCTGAAGTACATTTTCCTGGAACCACCACTGGGGTTTCTCTTTTTTTTTTGCATCAATTAGGAAGTGCTTTTTTAAACAAATCAAACAAAGGTGGGGACCCAAAAAACTGCTTCTTATCTACTCATTTTCCATTTTCAGCACTACCTTGATCCTCTTTTTAAAATATTCTTATGTTTAGGGTCCATCGATAAAGCTGCATGCATCCATCAGTCCAGTACTCCAGCTGGCATTTTGAATGGAGACAGCCTGCTTAAATGGAATGGACAGGGATCTTCCTTGTTCAATATACAGCAAACCCCCACTGATCGTGGGGGTTAGGGACCCACCCCACCCGCGACCCATGAAAATCCGCAATATGCGAAAGCGGGTGGGGGGCCTGGGGGCAAGTGGGGGCTCGCAAAAGCCTCGGAGGAGCGTGGGGGGTGGCGCGGAGCGACCCAATCGCCCCCCATGTGGCTCTGAAGCCCTCCGGAGGCACCCGGGGTGGCTGAGGAGGGGAACGTCATCCCTCCACGCACCCGCCCCGTGCAGCTCTGAGGCACTCCAGAGGCGCTCAGTGCAGCTGCGGAGGGGGACGCTGTCCCTCCGTGCACCCGCCCTGGCGCAGCTCTGAGGCACTCCGGAGGCGCCTGGGGTGGCTGCAGAGGGGTATGCTGTCCCTCCCCGCATCTGCCCCGCACAGCTCAGAGGCACTCCTGAGGCACCCGGGAGGGCTGCGCAGAGGGATGCCGTCCCTCCCCACAGCCCTCCCATGCAGCTCCAAGGCCCTTGCTGTCCCTCCCCGCCACCCCATGTGGCTCCAAGGCCTTTTGGGCTTCTTGGAGGTGCGGGGGGCACATGGAACGACCAGATTGCCCCCCCATGGTGCAAGTACTGTGATCCCGCAATGTAGCAGGCCTACATTATCTGAACCGCGAAATGGCAGGGGTTACTGTATTTAAAAAAGTTGAGACCCAGAGAGTGCAAGGGTGAGAGCAAACAAGAGGGAGGGAGGGGGAGAGAGAGGAGAGAGATAGGAGAGAGAGAGCAAATGAGAGGGATGGAGATGGAGAGAGGGAGGAGTGTGATGTGTGTGTGTGAGACAGAGAGGGGGGAGCATGCGAGAGAGCAAGCAAGAGGGAGAGATGAAGCAAGGAAGCAAGGGGGCAGGGAGCTTGCCTCCCATCCCAAACTTTCCTTCCATCTTGCTGCGGCTGTTGCGGCTGCTGTGGTGGCAGTTTTTCTCTCCATGTCCTCAAAGCCATAAAAAAGCGGCTTCTCGCCGCATGGACATATTGAACGAGAAGACTGCTGCTACAGACATGGGGACAATGGAAGCACTCCTTCGATCACGTGATCATGGCAGGGGCTAAGGCGCACCCTCGGCTCTTCCGGGATGTGGGATAGTGCCCTCTGTTTCTCAGCTGGAAGAATTTTGGATCTGGTGTAATATAACTCAGTTCCTCTCTCAACCTGCTCCTTTCTCTATTCCTTTCTCGCTTTTCAATTTGCTGGTCTTATCCAGTTCAATAGTTGTTGCCAGATAATTCTTCTCTTTGCAGCAGGGTCTGTGTCACCTGGGGCAAGCATGGATTCCATACATGGAATAGAACAATGTACAAATACTATTTTGTCCTTTTGATGCCCCCTCTTCAATGTGGTGCTCGGCTCCCCATTGCTGCCTTGCCTGGCAGATCTTTAAGGCCATCCCGCATAAGGAGTTCCGTTAGCACAATGGCTTCTCTGCTGGTACAGGAAGCTTCTACTCCTTCCACCCCCTCCCCATCAATGCATCTTTGAACTGGGGTTGCACCGTATGTGGCTGATTTATGCAGGTTTGCCTGTATTCCCCCCTCAACAGTTCACATTGTTTAAAGTCCTATTGCGACAATTTTGCCTTCATTCTATAACATGCCTGTGGTGTTACAAATATGACAATTTCCATTTTTATTCCTTCCACACTTCCTGAATGATTTGAATTTATCTCTGATATATAGATTGGACGATTCATCACCGTGCATATCTTAATCTTATCATTGTTTGATTATCCTTGTCACCTCTCATGCCCTGTTCAACACTTACTTGTTAAGAAAATGATAGTAATTTTTACTGCACTGAAGTTTTAGTTCAAGATTGATCATATAGTCACTTGATTGGGGCAGCCTGATTGTGTTTGTACTTGAGCTTTAGAGAAAAGGGGTGTTGTTTTCACAATAGAACTTCAAGCAGGGATTATTTCAAGAGCTTCTAGTGATGTGCTAAACTTTCCATAGCAAGAGAAACTGGTGAAGTTTATGTCATTTTTTCTTTTTCTCTTTATTTATTTATTTATTTATTTATATACCACCCATCTTCCAGTAGAACTCTGGGCGGTTTACAAACGTACACTAAGAATTAAAAAAAAAATGAAAAGCAGAATGCAACATGCAAAACAACAATAGACATTAATAATAAACTGGCAGGCAATATAAGTTACAGGTCCAAAAAAAATTAAGTTAAATTAAATTAAAGGTTGCCAAATGCCTCTCTAAAAAGCATTGTCTCAATTGCTTTCTTAAAGGCAGGCAGGGACTCTGCAAGGCAAATCTCACTCGGGAGCTGATTTCATAGTGTTGGGGGAACCATGGAGAAGGCCCGACTCCTAGTGATAGTTTTTCGGGCCTCTCTACAAATGGCCACCTGGAGTGAGAACACCTGTGACGCTCTGTTGGGTCAGCCCGCAGTTCATCTTAAGGATCACATGATCACATAAGGTGAAGTTTCAGGGTTGTACCAGAGCTGGCAAGGCTAACCTTATTAGTAGGAGGACATGTATGAGGGAGAGAGAGAATGCTAGAAGCCCCAGTCATTCTCTCATGGTCTGCTGCACATTTGTCTTTGTTGGGAGCTCTGCATGTCTCTTGTCCTACCTCCTGCAGCCCTGCAAAAATTTGACTTCCAGTCCACCTTCAGTCCGTATGTGAAATGAGAGGGATGGGTGGGTACATATGCATCTGCTTGACCTTTGCTTCAACCAGCAACACATCTCGGGCAAGCCACTGCTGAGAGCAAATGATCCAAAATTTTGAACAAAATTAGGGAACAGCTGCTAATGATGCTTTCTCCAGCTTTTCAGGTAGTCCACTCTTGGCCACCCTTTGTTTAAGGCCTCTTGGGTGTCAGAGATGTACTGGACAAAGGCCAACTCTTTAAATTCAGCACAGCATTAGCTGGAAGGACAATTTAGAGTTTGTTTTGGGTTCTTTGAAAGAGAAAAGACTAAATTTGTGTTTTGGCTTTGCACAGGGAACCTTTTTTGGTACTCTGTCTTCAAAAGCCATGGACAAAAAGATAAATTACAGTAGCACATACAATGAGGAACTGATGGGAAAAAACTTTGCAAATACAGTAACGTACATTGTACAATACATATATATTTTGTGCTTACATATATTGATAGTAACAATTGTCTGCCTACAGAGTGCTTAACTTTCAGAAAGCAATGAAAAGTCAACTGAGAAATGAACAAGTGGAATTAATTATTATAGTGGCAACAGTGGCAAGGATGATACAGTGGATATAAACAGTTTTCACACCCCTGTTGAAATGTAAAGTGTAACTAAATGAGACAAAGATAATCATATCAGAACTTTTTCCACCTTTAATGAGACCTATGAACTGTACAACTCAGGGCTCTATCACATGTCCTTTAAAATGCTGATTAAATTTCAAGATAAAGTGTTTCCAAAAATATTGTCCCCACAGCCACCAGGCTTTTTTTTTTAATAAAAAAAACTGGTTATGACCCTTCTAGTGAGTTTTCCATGACTTACTAGACAAGTTGGGAATTTTTTGCTCTGGTAAAAAATGTGAGCCAGAAGTCTGTGGGAGCTTGCATATGATATGGTTTTCTACTTTTTTCCCCTTTGGGCTGTTAGCGCTATTTTTTGTTTGTTTGTTTGTTTTCATTTTATTCCTAGACCCACCAGCTCCTGGGGCTGGTCAGCGCTTTTTAAAAAAATAATAATTAAAATTTCCCCTCCCCCCACCGCTGATCAGCTGGCCTTCGGGCTGTCAGTGCTTTTTTTAATTATTATTTTTTTTTTCCCAGCGCTACCTGCCGGCCATGGGGCTGAACAGCACTTTAAAAAAAATATTTGTACGTGGGAACGGAGATCCCACATCTTCAGACATGTAGACTTAAATCTTTTAGGTGGAGGAAGGAAAACTAAAAAATCTGAAATAATATGGTGGCATATTATTTCAGTACATAAAATTTTTGAGTACATACTTGAAAATACAGAGCACAGCCATGTTTTAACATGGAAATGGCAGAGTTAGCTTACTCAAGCAATTCTAAGTAAGCCCCCCCCCCAAAAAAATTGGAGAGGTTTGGGGTTCAGGCAGCTGAGTTATGAAGCTCCAAAGGGGGTGCATCAATTATGGAAACAAGAATATCCAAACTCCAAAATAACTGTATTATGATTAGCTGACCAGTGAAGATATATTATCAAAAACAAGGTGTTTAGTGAAGTTGAACTAGAAGAAATATGGAGGAGTTCTGAAATTGGGGGGTCAACAAATTATCCAAATAGGAGGAGAAAATAGATTAATAAATCTGGGGACATCAAACAGTCTGAAGTTGAAGAAAATATGGATGTTTTGCGAAAATTTGAACCACAAGAAGTTACAATTAGGATTGGAAAACCAGCAGAGCTCACTATTAGGCAGCAAGAATTGAAGAATAAAATACTGACACATGCTGCATTAAATTGGGGAAAGCTCCCAATTTTGAAGAGTGTTCCTAGAAAAAAAATGGTACCATTGATGAACGATGTAAACTCTACACTTGCAACAGTCCAGGTAATGTCCATTGAACAGATAAATCAGTTTGCTTATAGTGCAGCAGTAATAGTAACGGAAGAACTAGGGATTCCACAATTGAAGCCCCTCCCAAAAAAGGCTTGAGAAAACATGGTGGAAGATTAGGCTAGAGCTTAAAATTAAAACACTCTGAGCAGATGCGAGTAACTTAAAAAACCTGCAGGAGTGCAAATTAAAGAATGATAAGATCAAGAAATGTTTGACTAAAATACTGGCTAAGTACAAGGAAAATTAGAGAAGCATTGCAAATTGTGAAGCAACAAATAACAGCAACCGCTAGAAAAACTAAAAGATATGAAGCCAGATTTATTCAGTATAAAGACAACCATTTGTTTCAATCAGATCAAAGAAAGTTCTGTCAATACCTAACAATATATTGGTGTGCCCTGCAAGGAACATTAAGATATCTTCTTTCAGTAATGGAATATCAAAACTATAGCTGGGTATCCATTGTTTAAAAGAGAGCAGTTGTTTAGAACTTTGCTTTTAGTGCTCCCCCCAACCCATGACTGTAGAAATTCAACAGTAAGTTAGCAATTTGTTGGCCACTGAAGGTCGGTGAAAATATAGGTTAACGTGGAGCCATTTAAGGGTTTGAAGACAGGGTCTTGCTGCTGAACCATTCTCTGTCAATAAGATCATCACAACTGTAGCATATGAAGAGAATTATAGCTGAATTTCTCCTTTTCCCTCATGCTGATTGGGAGGCCTTGAGGAGATGTGGGTGGGATGTGGTGAGGGTGGGATGCAGAGATGTTTACTTATTTATAGGCAACTTAAGGCTTATAAATCATGTGGAAATTGTGCTGACACCATAAAAGCCAATGTGGGAAGGCACATAATAAGATCACTTCCACACAATAATCTTGTGAAGCAGAACGTATGGCTGAGGCTCTCTCTCGGCCTTCAGCTAAAAGTTGCTTAGAAAAACAACAGGTTTACCTACTGCTAATCTCTTCCTCTATACATTTCCTATGATGTTCTTCAAAGCTTTAAAGAAGAATTCTGAGTAATGCCACAGCATTACAGCATTACAGGAATGTATGATTGAGATAGTTTAAGTAAAAGCATGTACTGTATCCGTTAAGACATTTCCTTTCAAACACTTAACAAAATACCACAATTAACACCTTCTGAATGTTTGATGTTATTACTTTGTGCTAACAGCATTTATCATTTTTTGCTCAGTGTTCTGCTTATATACTGCCCCACACCACTTCAAGTAATCTCTGGCCACTTTACAGTTTTAATTACAGTATGAAGGCTACACATTGTCACCCCAGCAAGCTGGGTACTCAAGTTATAAAAATACAGTAGTGCCTCATAGGACAAATGTAATTACAAGGCATGGTTTCCCATAAGAATGCATTGAAGAGGGAATGGATTAATAGATTTTCTATGCATTCCTATGGGAAGGCTGTCTAACTCCCCACCCCCACCCAATCATGTGACAGCGGAAGGTTGTTCCCCCCTGCATCTGACAGACAGCTGATTTTGACAGCTTGGAGCTGTCAAAACCAGCTGTCTGTCTCGGCTGTGTGGAGGAGCCTTCTTCTGCCAGTGATTGAGGGGGCAGCCACCTCCTCTTCACATGGGTCTCTGCACTGAGATTGGGGTGAAGAGAAGGAGAAAGAGGCAGCTTCTATCATGCCTTTCCTTCCATGTAGCATCTGATCCTTGCATGCTACAGGGAAGGAAGGAAGGATAGAAATTTCCATCACCTCCTCTTCCTCAAGACCAAGGTAAGCGGTGGCGGCGGATCACCATGGCCACTTACTTCCGGGCTGGGTGAACATACATTTTAAAATGTCCCGCCACCAGTGCTCCGGTTGGGCAAAGATCATTGGGACCCTGTTTTGCCTACCAATTTGGTGGGCAAAGCAGGAACCCAGTGATCCCCACCAAGCCTGGGCTGTTCTCTTGCAAATATCCCAGGCTGGACAAGGATCAATGGTACCTCATAAGATGAATGGAAGCCAGAAGGAAAAATTCATCTTACAAGTTTTTCCTATGCCGAAAATCGCATTTATCCTACGAGTTTTTCGTCTAAGGGGCATTCATCTTAAGAGGTATTACTGTACAGAAAATGTTGACAATAATAAAATGTGTCATTCGCCTTGCAGCACAGTGGTTAAACTGCTGTATTGCAGCTATAACTGTGCTCACGACTTGGGGTTCAATCCCAGCTCATGGTTGACTCAGCCTTCTATTCTTCCGAGGTCAGTAAAATGAGTGCCCAGCTCACTGGGGAGGGGGGGAGGTGTAGCCTGCATAACTAAATTGTAAACCACCCAGACAGTGCTTGACATATGATGGGGTGGTGTATAAGCAAAACACTTTCCTTTTTTGCTTTGTTTTGCATATCAAATGAGGACAACAGATCTAAAATGACCCCGTGCAAGCCTTTTAAGACATAAATGAACCCACAGGTCAATCTGTGACTTCGTGTACACCCTGAAACAGGGGTGAACAACTACAGCTTTCCAAATATTTATAGATTACAACTCAGATAATTCTCCACCATTCACTATTCTGTCTAGGGATGATGGGGTTGCCTACGTCCTGCCTTAATCTGAATCTTAAGGACACAATGCACAAAATGTATACCGTGCCTCTCATGCATTGAGGGGGTTGCACCCTAATGGCGACACAGCGCTTCTTGTTGGCCACACATTCAGCCAGTGTGTGAAGCAGCTATACACACAGATCATGCTATCACAAAAGGCAAATCCTACCCTCCCAGTGATTGACACCCTGCATGTGAATAAAGAAAATACAGTGGTACCTTGTATAAAGGAATTAATTCATTCCAAATGAAATTATGTTAAGCAATTTTTCCTTTATACAAATTTCCCATAGGAATGCATGGAAAACAGAGTAATCCCTAATCGCAACCATTTTTATGTTGTACGGATGCGCCCCATAGACAATTATGTTAAGCAAATTTCCCCTGTCTCTGGAATTTTTTATGTTGTACAGATTTTATGTTATACAAACTGTTTGTTATACGAGGGTTCACTGTAATAATAAAGGGACAGAGCCACTTCCTATGCTCATTTATGGTCTCCCTTATCTCATCAATGTTACTGTGTTGTTTTTTTAAAATCTCAAAAGCTTCAGAAGGCTCCACAGCAGGCAGGCCACCATTTTGAAACTCCTTTTCATTTGCTACCAGTATGATGGGTTTCACCTGCTGGCCTAGGAACAGAGCCTCCATGGCTCATCTTAAAGGCATAGGCTGCATCAATTCCTTAGATGATATGTTTAAAAGCCATTATGGACTGCCAGGGAAACAGAACATGGCCAAACAGGCCAAAAAAACTCTCAACAGTATCAGGCAACTGTTGGTTATATTGCAGCCCGGATAGTATAAAAGAACAGGGCTCCCTTTTATAGTGAACCCTTGTTTCTGAGAAAATTAGATTTACTTACATGTTGTTTCCCAGTGAATAGACATGGGAATCTTGGAAATACAGTATCTGTCACTTTGCTGATCCTTGGTGGCCATCGCCTTAGCATATTGGGTAGTCTCCAATATTCCAGTAAAAACATCATGTAAGCAGGAATTTGATCCGGCCCATTTTGTATAGTGTTACATAGTTTCTAATGAGCATTTCATACTACCTCACTTTTCATGTGATATTTATAGTGTACCAACACAAAAATGTACTGTAAGAAGTCATTTTTCATCCTGAATCACAATTAATTCATACATTTAGCAAATTCCTATATGAAATGAATTGACAGTTCCTATCCTTTGTGATTTACCTTGGAAACAATGCACATGTGCTATTGCTCACCCCTACAGCCAAAAAGAAACTTTATGCTGGCAATGGGAATGTGTCTATGGGGAACAATGACAGAGTAATTGGCAGCCTTTTGTTCATAAGGAAATGTGTGTGTGTGTGTGTGTGTGAGAGAGAGAGAGAGAGAGAGAGCGAGAGAGAGCAAAAGAGATTCCAAATCACACTGCAAGGATATCTGAGATGACAGCTTCAAGAGGACTCAGGTCAGCTCTCAAACATGTATCATTGTACCATCAATTTTGGGACTCTTGTCTAAACCTTTTCTTCACCATCCATAACAGGGCTGTGCTAAGCCTAGAGAAGTTGAATTTTATCCACAAATGCTTGTTATTTGTTTGATTTTTCAACGGTACAATAAAACGTATCACAAACACTTACTCTCATTTCTTTGCACTAGGAACCCCCCCCCCATTTTCTTGGGGCGTGCTTTTCCCTAAGATACTGCCCTGTGTGAGTGAAATATATTCACTGGTATAGTCTGAGGCTTTGTCAGAAGAATGACCTCTTGTAAACTTCGTAGACAATACATCTGCTTGTCCAAAACAAATCTCTGTGGAATCACAAGAGAGCCTTGCCAAAAGTAACAGATTCGAGTAGCGGACATGTGAGATCTGAAATATTTTACGGCTCATAAACAAAGCAGCTGGAATGAGAAGCAAAATGGAACGTAGAGCTCGCTGAACAGCTAGTGGCGGCTCTGGGGCAACACAGGGACGTTTAACTAGTCCACGATCACTTTCCTAGAAAGTATTGAATGAATAATATGAGATGACAGGAGGCTTTGCAAACATTTTCCCACCTCTCCCCACAACCCTATGACACTGGAGGAGTTAGTGGAGGAGTAGACACTTTGTATGAACTATTGAGGTAAGATGACACTTCCACATGGAGTCCCAAATATTGGAGCCTTTATCTAATGCTTCTGATTGTGCCTCACTACCCATATTTCCCCTCTTATCTTATAATTAGGACTGCCAACTAATTAAAGTTCTAGTGGCCAATTAATTGGGCTGATTTAACTTGGCACTTAATCAGGATGAGCAGTTAAATGATATCAGAACCTCAAAAAAATCTCTAAGGGCTGCATTGCACAGATGTCTGGTGTTCAGTTGCTTGTGCCCTAACACAGCAAAGCCCTAGAGCAATTTACTACCTTCTGCTTTTATAAACCTATTAACAGAATATTTTCCCCCTGATATACATGTAGTCATGAGGTGCCCTCCCAGATCACACAAACAGACTACCATACAGCAGGAATTTAGCTGTAGTTTCTACAAGTGACAGGAAGTTTTAAGCACAGTGGTGATGAGAATTCTTGTGGATTCATCTAAAATTTAGAAAGTTGCTTTTCAAAGCAAACAGCTGAAGTCCTGTTGCTCAGCATAATGAGTTGCACCAGAATAGGCCCATTTGAATCAATGGAACTTATGGAGAAGTTAACTCACCAAATTTGATTCAATGGAACTACTCTAGTATAATGTACAATGCTAAGCATCAGGAAGCCCATTAGAAATAATTCCAATGATCAAAAATTATATTTTTGTTATAATAAAAGAAAACATCAATCTACAAAGAAATTAGCCTTAAATAGGTAGTCACTTGTAATTAGCTGCTTCCAAGCTTATCACCTCCACAATTTAAAGAAGTCACTGAGAAAATTAATTTCATCACCACAAAACACTGTGGTGTAAAGCACACTTGCATCCCACCTACCTCATTTCCACTCCAGTATCCACAATAGATCATGGTGCAGTAAAAGAAAGCAGAACACAAGGTAACATATGACGCATGTGATATTTCTTCTCCACCATTTAATATGGGCATTTCCTAACTATAACAGAAAGCAACAGTCACAGTTACATTACAAAAGGAATGAAGTTATCCCTCACTATTCTATTATTAACATAATAATCTACTTTAGTTATAAATTCATTTGACCAAAACTCTGTGCCATAACTTAAACCGGTATAGGGAAAATGCCATCACGCAAAAGAAACGTGCCATTCATTACACTTCTCAGTGAATTCCAGGTTCTTCGTGAAGCCAACGAAGTCACATTATGAAGAACAGCTTGAGGAATTGCAGCAGTGATTCTGATAAGTGACAATCTGCCTCTATGGTGACATCATTGCTCTTACAACAGCATGGCTTTTTCCACTATCAACGGGAAAAATAATTAATTTCAAATAGTTATCTGTAACTGGCTGCTTTGAAGTGCCAGTTTTATTATATAGGACCTGCTTCACAATGACTCCCTCTATGTTTGAATCTGGGCATGGATATCTACTGAAGAGGGCACTTTCCATCTGGAATCTGATTTTATTTATTATTTAAATGTATGTATTCCACAGCTATATTGTAATAGCACATGGTATACACATAAATTATGCTAAGATTGCACGACTATGCAATTCTCCCTAGTAGAGATGGGCACAAAATGCCAAAATGAAGTTTTGTTTTGTTATTTGTTCCCCCTGTTTCATTTTATTAATTATGAAATGAATTTTTTAAAAAAATCATTTTCTTAATTCATTTTATTTCATTTCTTTTTTTACTTTAACTTTTTCTCTATTTATTTTTTATTTTTAGCATGGTCAGGGATTTTTATGTATTTATTTATTTATTACTAAAAAGTCCCCGATGCCAGGGCTTTTTTTTTAACAGCTGAGAGCTGCTGGCGTGGAGCCAGTTTTTTTAATTTTAATTTAATTTTAATTTTTAAATTTTAAAAAAAATTATTGCCCGCCGGCCGGGTCAGCGCATTTTTCCCTTTTCTCTTCCCGTTTCTTTGACTTGCACCGACCATGCATCTTCTGGGACAGGTCAGCGTGTTTTTTAAAAAATGTTTAGCCTTGAGAAAAGAAGACAGAATGGAGATATGAAAGCAATTTTCAAATGTTCTCGGCCTTCCCTGAGTGTAGGACATACAAAAATGGGCTCAAGTTACAGGAAGCCAGATTTCAGTTGAATATTAGGAAAAATGTCTTGACTATTAGAGCAGTACAGCAATGGAACCCATGATCTCAAGAACTGGTGAGTGTTCCAAGATTGGAGGTGTTCAATAAAAATTTGGACAACCACCTGACAGATATCCTTTGATTTATATTCCTGCATGCAGCAGGGACATGGAGTTGATGGCATTATTGATCCCTTCCAACATCACAATTCTATGATTCTGTGATTTCCTCATGATCTGAACTAAACTATTTGTTGTAGTTCTGAAGACCAGAAATGCACCAGCCATGAATCTTTGCTGTTGTCTCTCAGAAATTGCATGTGTATGTCATAGCAGATTTTTCTTTGTTAGTGTATAAGGAAGATGGTCAAGACTGTACAGCTCCATACATGAACCGTTTTCATTAAACCCTCAGCCAGTTAAGAAGGCACATTTGCAGATGTAAGTTAGTAACATAAATACTACAGTCTTTGAAGCTCCCAACGGAGCATAGAAACGTGCTTTATACTATGTAAGCCTGTAGCTGTATTTAGTGATTACTCATGATTTTATTGGAAAGTCAGTTGCTGCTAGTCCAGAAAGCTGCCACACTAACAGAAACCTGTCATCTTTATACTTGCCACTTTTCACGGGAGAACAGGGAAAATGGCTAGAAATTTTGCTCTTTGTGAGTTGAAGCCATTTGGGCAAGCAATGCTGGTATGGAACTTATTTGTCCACCTAGTTAATTTCTTTGTTTTCCTTGCCAGTATTATCTACTCTAAATAGCAGTGGTTCTTCAGATTTTCACACAAATGTTTTCAGGTCACCTGCTAATTTTAATTGGAGAGATGCCATAGATGGAGTCCGGTCCCTTTTGCTTGCAAAACGCTAATTGTAGCTGGAAGCTATAGTCCCTTCCTGAATGTGTGGGCACTATGGAAGCACTACTAGTTTGCTTGTATTATTATTGCTACATTTACATGGCTGTTGATGTGATTATGGTATGCTAACAAGCACTTCCAACATATGGTTCTCATATAAATTAATGAACTCCAGAATAACCCATTGTTAGCAGCCCTGCGGAACTCCTGTTCCTGAAAGCCATGACTTCCTGTATTGAGTAAATCAGTCTCATGTTTGGTCTTTCTCTATTTTTTATCACCTTCCACTTTTTCATGCATTATTGGCTTTTCTTCCTATAACATCTTCACAGGGAACAAAATATTCTGTAACATCTCCATAATACAGGAGACTCAGTTTGGCCATTTTAGTTAGCGTGAGCTCAGGTTTGATTTATTTTGTGCAATGGTGGATATGAACTGACACTGCAGCTGAAACAGAAGATGTGTTTCAACCAATGAGTGCTTTAGTGAGAGCCTGAAGAGGTGGAATAAAAGCACTAATTGACAGGGTGATTTACAGAAGTTGATAATAATTCTCCCTGTGGATAGCTTTTCGGCTTACTAGCAGTACTATGATTGCTCCAGACTTTCTAACACCACTAGGTTGAAATAACTTTAAAATAACTTAACAGAGTGTTATAACAAATCTGCTTCTCTTCATTATGCTTCTCTTCAGAACATCCACCTAAGGGAATTATAGTGAACAGTCCTCATTATGTAACGTTGCCTTCTTCATTTGCTTCATGAAATAATGTCATGATGCCTCACTGCCACATATGTTTTAGAGCAAATCACACTTTTATCTGTAGACCTTTCCCCGCTTTTCTGCTTCTTATGTTTGGGGATGCTTTTTTGTTACTATACAAAGATGGAATAGAGAAGCTGTTTATGGCTCTTCGTCCCCTACATATCTCCCTCTGATCCTTTTCATTTAAATAGGAGGAAGTACTCTGACACCATGTTACGGCCTTGTGGGAAGATCTTGAAAGATTACTGTAATCCTTCAGAAAGAAATGAGTTTCCTTACTGCAAGCAAGCACAGCTCTCGCTGCCCTAGATTTGTTTTTTTGTAATTATATATCTTTTATATTATAGGGAGTGCACGAGAGAAAGAGAAACACACACAGAGAGATACTTTCTAAAGCTCTTACAAGGCACAGCATTTAAGGCAAGCAGGAAAAGTCATTTAACAGCCTGTACTATTTCTGTTCTAGGGAAGCAATAGAAAGGGAAGAAATGGAGAGGCATGGGTTAACAAGAGATGGCAATCAGCAAATCAGCAGTTACATAAATCATTGCCATTTTCAAAGAAGTAGCTGTATTAATCTGTGAGCATATCAGACAAAGAGATGGGGAATAGACACTGCTACAAGCCAAGGTGCTAGCTTTCTCCCCTGCACCTACTCTGGCAGCACAATTACAGGGCTTAGTAATGTCAGTCACAACATCAGAGTTGTTTTTTTTTTACTTGTTCCTTGGCGAAAGTGATCTATGCCATCCTTTGCCAACAATGTCCTTCTGCACTTCACATAGGACAAACAAGCTAATCTCTACATAAAAGAATCAATGGACATAAATCTGACATCAGAAATGGCAACAGATGAAAACCTGTTTCAGTCTGCTTGGACGCTCTTTGAATGACCAGAAGGCAATTGCTTTTGGGGGGTAGGGTGGGAGAACTACTGCAGAAATCAGCTTGAAAGCGAAACAACTGAAATGAGGGACATACGGATGTTGGAGACTTGATCAAAAGGAATAAACACCAACCAAGGATTCTTAGTTCACTACAAAATGTGACACCCTACAGTTTACTGTTTTGTGTCAATAATAATGCTGTTACCTTGTCTTGCCATAGACAGTAACAGCTAACTGAAATTATCCACAGCTAGATGGTCTTAACAAACCACAATTATTTTGTCCATTATCTGTATTCCAACCTGGTAATGGGGTCAGATATAAATATGACAATCACATAGTCCCACTTGAGTGTCCAAAGAAGTGGACTTGATCCACAAAGCCTCAGATTACAATATAGCAATTTGTCTTTAAGCTGCCACAATGCACTTGCCTTTTATTTTTGCATGCTGTTTTTTTTGTTTGTTTAGTCTCCTACATATCTCCCTCTTAGCCAGCTGTAGGGACTACAAACGTGATCCCTAATGGTCTTGCAGATCAAAAGGATTCTGTCCTGACATCCCAATGAGCCATCTTGGGAGGCTGATGGCTCACTGAGAACCCAGCCAAACTCAAATCCAGCAGGACAATGAGTCCTGAGCATGCAGCAGGAGAGAAGCTGAGGGGGACTAGAGTAGCTACCTGTTTTATTTTACAGAGGGCAGTCCTCTATTATAAAGTGGATGGAAGAGAGTATATATATATATATATATATATATATATATTAAAAAATCTCATTGTTTAAAAGGGTGTCCTTGCCTGATTTAAAGATAAAGAATCACAAGCAAGAAGGTCAAGGACCCTAGTGTTGGCCACATAGTTAGGATGCTGTTTGAGAGGAAAATATGCAGGGGACTAAGTATATCTGACTAAAATAAAATGTTGAAAGCAAAAATCAATTGTGAAGTGCCTCAATTACTGAACTCATCTGGAGTCCAATATGAGATTTCTTTCTTTATTTCTTTATTTAATTTTTACCCCTCCTTTCTGAGGCAATTGCTATGTTTCCTCAGCCTCCTAGGAGAGGGATAAACCTCACCGCAAGCAATGATGGAGGTCAGAATGTTTCATTTTAGCATATGTGGTCCTTTAATCACTGAAGTGCCCGTCTCCTTTTCCTTCCCACCTGGCACCAGGAATCACTGTCTTACCTAAAGGCATTTGGTGGTGAATTGCACACATTTGTTTGGCAGGAAATCTGCATAATTAGTCTCACTAATGTCCATGTGCATGTATATCATGCACACAAAATTTGCAGTTGTTAAATAAGGTCCTTTCTTCAGTGACCTTACCAAGTCATCATACCTTTGGTATGAGGTTCTGGAACTGAAATCTTAAGAAATGGCAGGCCACTAAATCTAGCTCCATTGTTTCATTCCCATCTCATTCTTCTCCATGTGGGAGCTTAACCTGAGGTAAAATCTCCTTCAGTTGTCTAAACCTCCAGGCAAGAAAACGAATCATAGAAGAATGGAGTTGGAAGGGACTTACTTATAAGGTTATTGACTTAAGCCCCTGTTCAAAATTCAAATCTTGAATGCTTCCTGTGTAGGAACACTCATGTCACCACTTAAAAGAAACTTCATAGATTCTTGTTATCAATCCTTATGCTACGGGAAACTTTGCAGGCTCCTGAACTAGTCTGATTAATCTAGGAACAAGGAGCAAGTTCTTTTAGAGCACTTGCATCAATAATAATTCCTATTGCAGAACTCATTAGAATGTGGGTATAGCTGATTTCAGTTACACTGGCTAATGGCAAATATTTTCCCTTAATTACCTGCAGTGCGCACAGGATTTCTGAAAAAGCAGAGCACCAACAATGACTTTTTGCCAAGAAGTGGCCTAGTCACTTCACACCCAACGTACTGTATGATTGAAAGAACTAATCATTCTTTATAAAACTTTATGCAAATGTAGTTAAATTAGATTTATTAAAGTGATGAAAGAGAGCAGGGGATTTTTTTAATAAGTACTTATGTTGTTCACTATCTGTTCATAAAGGAGATGTAATGATGCATTATGAACTCTGGGAAAATGTAATCAGTGTAGAAAAAAATATAATGAAATGGTTGTTTAAACAGTGTAAAGCTAATGTTATAGTAATTACTTCCCAGCAAGCTAGGCATGGAACACATTACTCAGGCTGTGTTTGATTAGTGATCTTGCCAGCAACATCTGGCTGTTAGCTCAATTTTTTTTAATACGATTAATTTAATGTAATTTTCCAAGCTAAATGTGAACCACAAAAAAATAAATAAATAAAACAAAGACCATAGGTTAGCCATGGCGTCAACATGGCTGCAACTTGTACAACTTGCTTTGCTAACTAACCAGCTTCATTGGTTACTTCTGTTTTTTCTTAATTGCTTATTATTATACACCTCTCTTTGGTTGCATATAAGTATGTGTCTGTGTCATCTATATCCATATTTAGATATATATTGACATACAAATGACCTGAGAGGAGGACACCATTTCCCCCCCCCCCTATTCTTTCATCCTTGAAAAATAGGTAAGGCTGGCTGATCTATTTTTCACTAGTAAGCAGATAAATGAAACAAGGTCAGCAATTCTGCTCCAGTATTCTTTTCGCTGCACCCCACAAAATCGTAAATGTTTATACACTGTTTTGTATTTATATCTTTGTGTCATCTATTGTTTAGAAATCCCATAATAAACTGCATTCATGTTTGTCCCTTCCCATGGAATTATAAAATATGCTTTATTCAAGTACTGTACTCGCATGTGTCTTTTCCCAGGCAGAGCTAGGCCTCAGCAGTTCCCCAGTTTAGAGTCAATAGTGTCCTCCTGGATGAGGGCAATCTGAAAATAGCCTCAAAGGATTCTATCAGAGACTGGCTAGTCCAAGCACTGTTCAATCTGGAGGCAGAACAACACATCAGGATCAAGGAAGAGAGCTGTTGGGAGACAGTTCAAGGAAAGGTCTAACAAGATCTAGAGCAAATTGGCAACTTTGCTTCCAGCCCATTTCCTGTGAAGAACACAGATGTACTGTATAAACTTGAGATCCCAAAGCCCCAGCTACATAGAATAACTTATTGTCAGGAAGGCCTTGCCATGTGATGCCATTATTCCTGGAAAACATCTTCAAATTAAAAATGCCTTTGAGAGACCACGAGCCTTGCCCATGTTTTCTACTGCTGGTGCAGTTGGTCTCCCAAAGGTTGTGAGATGTCTCCACTGATCTTCTGGCATGGGTGGTGGTGCTGCAGAGTAAAGCTCCTTTCCATGGGAGCCCTAGCTCAGTTGGGAGTAATATATTGTTTTATGGCAGCTGGCCTAGATGTCCTTTGTTCACCATCAGAGGAGAGTGCTTCCAAAGGGTGCATGAAAATCTGGGCCAATGCTGGTGGTGGTATGAGGCATATTAATTCATGACAAAGTGTGCTTCATTCAATGGAATCTCACCATGCCAACCCTCCCCGTTATATTGGGTGCCATTAAATTTGCTTTATGTCTATGTGAGGCTTTAATGAGGGTAATGAATAAACTGAAACTCTACAAAAAGTGCCCTGTAAATGTGTCTTTGTAGGCGAGAGCTTTTGAAGGCCATTGTCCCTCATTACTGTAAGCCACCTTGGTTCTTTTTCCTATTCAAATAAATAAAAAATAAAGTAATTTATTTATCATGCCATTAGAGTTCAGAATCTATTTCAGCCTTTGATTCTTTTGTTCCTTTGGGAAAATGCTGACATGACAGTTCATGCCCATCTCTAGATATGACCTAAAAAGGGGGACCCCCTTTTACCTAGCCCCCCCACTCCCAGTAAAATAATACTTTTTAATTGACTTTTATGAATGTTTCCAGCAAAATGCTTCAGTTTTTGAGTTGTATAGATGTTTCTTCAAGATTGTTTTTTTTTTTAAGTGCAAAGGAGGGAACACCATTGCCATTAATGTAAACACCATCCTTGGAAAGTACAACTAATCTGCATAGCAAAAAAAAAGAAAAAAAAGAAAGAAATAATTCTTTATTATTTCTTCAAGCTACTGCTAATTTGTCCAGCAACAACAGGGCATGTGTTCAGTGATGAATGATGCATTGAGAGCCTCCAAGAAGCCTGACTGTTGTTTTTGAACAGTTGCTGCCAGATGGGCATTGCTTTGCAAATGTGGAGCAATTTCATGCTATTTTGAGATGGGGACAGGTGAAGTTTGAATAACTTTAGCATCAAGAAGAAGTGGAAAGAATGGCATATGCTTTAAAACAGAAGTTTTAAGAAGTTGAGTGTGTTTGAATCAGTAGCATTTTCTCTTTGATGACAGTTCCATTTCCCAATTGAAAAGATGCATATTTTGTTTGATTGGTACACATAGCCAGGAGCACCCTCTGAATTCTTTTAGATGGAAGCCATAACAGACCCAAAATTGGTGAATTGGCCCAAGGAAAACCACATGAGACATTAAACAGAGGCACACCATTAGTTTTTTTTTATGTATGTGGCTTTATTTATTAGCTATATTATTGTGCAATTATTTTTTCACTTATAAGTTTACAAGCATAACTCGGAAACAGAACAAGAATATAATAATAACTTCTATGTCATCATGGGTATTAACATTGTCGATCTTCAATTCATTTCAGTTCATGGGCAGGGTAAAACAGTTCAACTTGTCTTAAATGACCTAAACCCATTTTTATATTGTTCCCTGATTCTCCCTCCCTTGTTTTATGTCAAAACATGTCCCTTGTGACACAGAGAATGGGCTCTGAGTATGGTAATGTGCTAATTGAGCCTAAAAGCTATGCTCCTAGTTAGTTTCCAGAGTGTGTTTGATTAATGCAACTTGTTAGGATCCTTTATATTAATTTGCATAAATGTTTTTACTATTGAAGCATTGTGAAGACTATTTTGAGACGTATTTTAATTCATTTTTGTTTCTTCTTATGTCACCCAAAATGGACGTGGCACAGTCCGTATGAATTCTCCTGAACGCAAAGCATGGTGTTGAGACAAAGCATTCAGCTATGTTCACATGCCTAGCATGTCTCAGGCTTGTATTGGTAATTGCAGCCATGACATGATGATGCAGAAGAAACCTGCCAGACTGATTTATCTTTGTCAGAGTGGCAACAGTGTTTAGTCTTGAAATGCAAGGGTAGAGATGATTTTGAGAAGAGCAATTTGTCTAGTCTTTTGTTTGACACCAATAGAAATGAAGCTACTTTTCAGGCACCACTCTGCAACAGGAAGCATTCACTGCCTAATGGGTAACACCCACCCACGTGGTCAAAGTAGATTTGCAAATGCAAAACTGAAATGTTTCAGGTCACACTCTTGAAGTAAGTGATGTACTGTATATGATGCAGATCTTCTCGGCAAAGGTACTCCCTGACAACGGCAGTCCATCTAGCCTTTCAAATTATCCAAGAGTGCTTTCTGTCATTGCCAATTTGGTGTGTGTGTGTATGTGGGGGGGGGGGGGAAGCTTTGTTTTTGCCATTTTGGAAGTTGCCTGAAAATAATCCACATAGAAAACCTGTCTTTGTATCTGATTCTAGCAATGTGTGAGCATTTTGTCAGTCACAAGTGATTTCAGATATGGTTATGGTACAGATGCCTTCTATCTCAAATATATAGCATACAGCCCTTCTAAAGGAAGTGGATCTTCAGTCAGATAAGATTGTAATTATTAATAATCTCTCCCCACTTTTATTAGCATCTTGAGCCACTTCTTCTTCATGTCAGCATGGCAGTAAGTATGTCATTACTATTCCCATGTTCTTGATAGTGCAATGAAGTCAATAGATGTGTTCAGAACAAAACCTCTGCTGAGCTGTACTCCTAGTATGAATACAATGTAGCCTTAGGAACTGAAGGTGAGATTAGACAGAGGTACAACTCAAGTATTGGTCTGCTAGTGGCATGGTATGTTTGAAGCTATTTTCTAGCAATCAGACAATATACACGGATTCATGAAGCAGCCCGATGGCTCTGTGCTTGGTCTCGACCTTTTTTTCTCAGCAGCAAGGCTACTTTTGGGGGACTATGCTGGAGCCAGTTCTCTCTCTGTGTGTGAGTTAGGGTTAGCAAGACTGACCCCAAACAGAACAACCATTTCCAGCAAAATCAAATGCAATCCTGAATGACTGTCTGTGTTGTAGGACACGGTGTTGTCCTACTAAGCAAAACATGTGCTGCCTATGCACCACCTCATAGTGCTTTAAGCACCCTCTGAGTGGTTTACATTTTAACTATGCAGGCTGTGCATTGCTCCCCTTCAGCAAAATGGGTATTCTCACTATACTGACACTGGAAGGATGGAAGGCTGAGTCAACCTCAGGTCAGTTATCTGAGCCCAGGAGTGAACTCTGCTTGTGAGTAGTCTTCTGTACAGTACTGCAGTTTTACCACAACACCACAACACAAGATCTACCGGGCCCTGACGCAAGATACAAAAGATCTCAATACATTACTTGATTATCAAAAAATAGTGTTGCCTCACCTTTGGCATTATGAGAAGCACCAGGCAGGGCCTAAGTGTGATTATATGTATCAGCCTGGAAAGAATAAAACATGCAGGAAGATCAAATACATATCTCAGAAAGCCAGGCAAGGAGGCAAATAAAAGACTTCATATACCATTCGGGTCAAAATAATATGCTATAATATTTTTAGCTACTATCAAAGTATGCACCCGAAGTATTGCCCCTACAAGGCAGGGAGCTCAGTTGCCTGGATTCTGCAATAGAGAATGTGTTGTTATTCTCCCTGCCCTGGGACATTGGTGGCTGCATGAAAAGGGGCCTTGAACATGATCTAAATACAAAACAAGCTAAATCCTTTGTTGCAGTATGAACCCCTGTGGGAGGAGATGATCCTTTTGTTCCAGGAGCTTTGGAACTTGAAAGGTGATAACTGCTTCTTTAAACCTGGAAATAGAATGAAACAGAGGAAAGCTGGTTGTGAAAAAGGACTCACCAGTTCTAAAACACCATCCACGGTGTTTTAGAACTTTTAGCAGCTGCTCTTTGTGCCAGCTGAAATGTCTCACTGCTTCGACAAGGCAGCCTCTTGCAGAACATTTTCCATTACAGTCTCCAGCTCACACTTAGTCAATGTGTTTTTGGACTACAACTCCCAGAATCAACCGATAAACGGGCAGGAATTCTGGGAGTTGTAGTTTGAACAAAAGGATACTCCTGTCGTCCCTGATGCAGCCCCAATGTAATAAATCCCTATGTGGCTATAATTAAGTTGGTCACTATGCAGAAATGGGTGGAATGTTCAGCCAGACTAGACAGATTTTAAAAAAACAAAAACCTCTGGTCAAAAACTTCTTAGCTATGTTAAGAAACATTGGGTCTAGGAATCAGCAACCTGAGCGAGTACTAACCCATCTAAAACTAGCTAAATATCACTCGAAGAGCAAGCAGACATATTGACAAGAAACACTTCTGTCATGTATAAATTAACTCTCAGTTTATCAACTAACATCAAGACTATTACCGTCACAGGCACCAAGTTAGCATTTCCATGGTCTCCCTGGATTGAAAAAGACAGGATAAATAAAGCTTTGTGTTATCAGGATATGGATGATATTGGACTCAGTCTACCCAGGCAATCTCCAGTGTGAAGGATTTAGATGATTCACAGTATTCAGGCTGACATTTTGTTTACCCATAATGCATCTAAGGCAGGGGTGCCCAAACTTTTTGTAAGGAGGGCCAGATTTGGTGGCTGAGAATGTGTCAGGGGCCGGTTGCAGCAGCCTGAGCAATGGCTGGCTGGCCGGCCGGTGCAGCCCCACAAGCTTCCCGGCGGTGCTGGTGGTGGTGGCCCACCCCCTCTCCCGCCCACCCAGCCCCACAAGCTTCTGCTCACCGGCTGGCCGGCCCGCCCAGCCCCTCAAGCTTCCCGGTGGTGTCAGTGTTGGCGGAATTTAAAAAAAATGGGGCAAAGGAGGGGGATGGAAGGGTGGGCCAGCCAGCCATGGGCCACTCAGAATGGCCTGACGGGCTGGATTTGGCCCCCGGGGCAGACTTTGGGCAGGCCTGATCTAAGGTAATGGCCAAAATCCTATTTGTACCATAAGCAAAGTTGAAAACATTGGTTTGTTCCTCAGTGGTAAATAAAGAGCCTCCACCACAGTTCTTGGGGTCATGCACACATGCTCTGGGCCAATGTGCACATGTCCCCTCCAAGAATGGAGTAGTGTGCTCTTTATTTATCAGTAAGGAATGGGCTGAAACTTATCACATTGCTTATGTCACACAGTAGGATTTGGGTCCATATCACTTGGCAGTTTTGTGGTATTAGGATGAACCCTGCTGCATTTGGACTTCCATCCTGTTTGAGCCTCACTGTGGCACAACCTGCCAAGAAAGAACATGAGCTGCTTCCCTTCCTCACATACGCCTGCCCTGAGGACTCTGCCTCTCTATTGCCTGCTCCAGAGCACTGAAGTCATGGGCAAAGGCAAGGTAAAATGGTTCTTCAGCACACCTTTTAATCCATCAAGCACTCTAAGTGAGAAAGAGGGAAGGAAGTAATGAATCATCTCTGGATGGAGAGTTGCTGGAGAAAATAAAGAAGAAATTTTTATCACTGGGTGGGATGGAAAGCAACATGGCTATAGATTTCAGGTTAGTAAGTAGAGGAAATCAGTAAAGAACTAGAGGAAATCAGTAACTAGAGAAAATCAGGCAGTGATCTCAACAATCCCCAGACAAATAAAAATACATTACACCTCCACCAGCACAGCCATGGCTAATGACACATACTTTATGGGTGGTGGGAAGGTTATAAAGATGGGACTTTCACACAGCTTAAGCCATTGTCCACCTAATGATTCTATTGAAACTGCTGTATTGTCCACCTGAGCCTATTCAGGCCATTGTCCATCTTATGATCCTATTTCAGACCAGGGTGATATGAGGTCAAAGTGAACAATAAAATGGAGGCCCTGCAACTAGCTTTCTTCAGGCTGACAAAGCTGTTTGGATGATCAGCAAAATGGTTCAATCTCTCAAGAAAAAGAAGTCCAGTTGCCCTGACTCAACTTCCAGATAAACTCACCTGGATGACTGAGAATCTTCACAGATGAGTAGCAAGAAAGCTAAACAGAACACAATTTAGAAGATGAGGAATGAACAAAGATTTTGTGTGGTGTTGTTTTTTTAAAGAAAATTTCATGTTGCCGCACAGATACAGGTGACTATGTGAATACAGTGTCGTTATGACTGTGCCGTATATTGCAATGGAACATTTCAAAAGTGGAACTTCTGAAGTCCATTTTTTCAAGTGTTTTTTAATTGCAGCCTACATCTGACCTCTTATCAAATGGTAGAAACTTTGCTTCGCAAATGTTGCAGTCATGGCTCATTTAAGTAAAGAGAAATCAGCTTTCAGTTGATTGACAATCTGATGGAATGACTGTCGGATACTTGTGCTGGATCCACACCAGGGACTCTCTTGACACCTTAAGATGATTCAACTGATTGTGACAGAAGCTTTCAATGAGTCTTGAGATGACTGGCCTCCACAGCACTTTTACCTTAATAAATGACACAATAGAATTTTTAATTAAACTACTGCTCCTGTTTTAGAGAGTTTTGAATTTCCAGACACTGTGTCCAAGAAAGCCAATCTTCTGGTCCTATTTAAAATAATACTGTAAAAAAGCTTGAAAGGTAAACTAGTCATCCTGAGAGTGAGTTCCCTCCTACGGAAGATTTGGGTCTAAAGCCTGAGTCCTCCTTTTTCCTAGCAAAATCACACCACCAGTGTTTAAATTCTGCTTCTTTAACTACAGCTTCTGGGGTTGGTGGGGGTGGCATTCCTTATGTTTTATTTACACTTTATTGTTTGTTACTTTGTCTCTTTCATTAGCATTAGCATTAGCAAAGATGCAAAATATATGGCACCCATCAGTCTCACTTACCAAGTAACTTACAGTAATTATGATGGAACACTGTGTTGTCAGAAGCTGGTTAATTCAGAATTGAAACACACTGAATGCTGATAATATGTCTTATTCCACTGTTGAAAATAGTATTTTCCCTTTTCCCATGAAGTGCATTGATGGGTGAGTGTCAGCTCCTAATTCCCCATTCCAGATAGTATGTTTGCCCCATCTTTCTCATAGCTCTGCTTTTCTCTTGCACATTCTTTCCTGTTGCCTTTAATTTAGTCTCTCATACTCATCTTTAGTTCACCTGCTTCGTTCTGATAAGGCTGTATCCCATTTCTCTGGCCATGTTTTTGAGACAGTAAGTAGGAGAATAAGCAAGCAGGTCTTCTGATTTTTTCACTAGCTGAAGGCCTTGGAGAATATGCTACTCCTAGTTTGGCTGAAGACTCTGAATACAAGAGTCATCAGTTACCAGACCAATGCTACTTATAGCTGGGTACCTTGAAGACAACAAGGAAATGGTTATTTATATTTCAAAACCAATGTAATAAATAGTTACAACTTATTTTTGTGTACTTTTTAGTTGCTTGTACAAGTTATTTTTAGAGGACCATGACAAATACTACAATGGCTAGTGGCTGTTGCAGAGGAATTTTTCACATTTTATGCCATTCCTTTATCAATCCTAAGTGCTGTGGAAGTATTGTTTTATTTATCCTTCTGTTTTAACATGTATTTTCAAGGAGCATTACCAGAAATAGCCACAAGAGAGAATCAGAAGATGCTAGCTAGGCTAAACCTATGACGAACAAAAACAACATAGAGTGCCTTGCTGAAACAATGAAGGCCAACAAGTGTCTCCCACTAGAACCATATGGAAGCCACATAGCAGGCTTCAAAGTGAAAAGGGAAGTTCAAATAATAATCAAGTAAAATGGGGCTACTTGAATGCAGGGCATTTTTTCTGTGACTGTGTAGAAATTCAATCAATGCAGCATTTATGTACATATAATTAATGCATCACCATAGGTACAAAAGTAAATGGCTGAGATAATGCTATTAAAGTAGCCCACTTTTGTTAAAAATAGTTTCGTTATTTTTAACATTTTCATTTTTACCTATATTTTATATATGGCTGTATATATTTTTAAATGGCACAACACTCTGATATGAATAAATAACCATTTTTTAGCCTGTGGTTTTTTTTTTTAAGCCTGCTTAAATAACCTCCAGTACAAAGAACTAAACTAACAGTGAGGGAATGAAAATGTCAACATGACTGCCATGAGGGTGGAGTCCTTGTAAAAACAACATCTCAACTTCTTTGATTAACACTATTTTGGGGCTTAAAGAGCTATATGATGATGGATCCAATTATCTGCAGAGGTGACACTGGAGGTATTTAAGAGATAGCTAGATAGCTATTGGGCTGATATACCTTAACTTGGATTCCTGTACTGAGCAAAGGGTACAGTCAATGGCATTGATAGGTCCCTTCCAACTCCAGTGGTTCTATGTTTTTCATGAAACAGCTTCCAGGTTGACTCTTTGGCTTTTTTCGGTAGGACCAAAAATAGCGCCTGGAGCTATGGAGAGCTGCTGCCATCAGAGCCGACAGTACTATGTTCAGTGGACCAGTGGGGCAACATGGAAAGAGCCTTCTTGAAGAATGTGAAGAGTGTGGATACATCTGGGCATCCCCTGGACAATAACAGCACATGGTCAGCTGATCCTTCCACTCCAGAGGCACCAGTGGATTGCTTCCAACGCAAAATGAAGAAGAACGGACCGGTGATCTGACTCAATAAAAGGCCAGGTTCTATATGACTATAATCACATTTTAATTTAAACATACACAAGCAGCTCTATCAAAATGCAAGAGACTGGGAGGACGTGTATGATATCAAAGAAGAGTAACATTGCTAAATTCATTTGAGGACATCTTTAGAAGACACTGTTGTTCTCTAGGCCATCATACCGGTTGTATGTTGTTGTTTTTAAAAAGAGACCTCCAAGAAAATGTTATTACATTACAATAAAAGGTATAGATTTCATTCCCAACACAAGGGACAGGTTAGTACAGAAAGATAGTACTGCCTCTGCTTCATTTTATTATGTTTCAAGGTTTTGATATTTCCAAGTTTTTATTTCTCTAAATAAATCCATGACGGTAAAACCTCTGTGCATTTGCACAGCTAATTAAGAGCAGTTTCATTGAGTCCTCCACTCTTGGAAAAGATGGTGAGTCACGCAGCTAGACATTAACGTCTTCAGACAACCTCAAAGCTCTGCTTGGGGATTTTTTTTTTAAAGATAGATTTAATAAATTGCTTCTGTTGTGTATGTGTAGCTCTTAGCTAATGACTCTCTCTTGACCTGTTGGTCAAGCAGAAAGCAACTGTAATACTTGACACCATAATTTCCTGTTCTGGAACACGAGCAAATACATGGTTCAGAAATGTTTGCAAGCCTGTGGAATATAACACCAACAGCACCTAGCTGCTGCAGTCCCCTCCGCTTTAACTTTAAAAATGTCTCTGCTTCTACAAGAATGACTTTTATTTTCTGGAAAAATGTACTCGCAGGTACTGGCAACTACAAGCATGCTTCATATGAGGAAGATACAGTATATCTTAATTAATGTATACATATCACAGAGATAGTCAGTTAGTTCCCTTGGCTGCTTCTGCAGCACTAAGATTGGAAGCTAAAAGAGCCATATATGAAGAATATACTTGAAACAAAAAAAGTTAATCTGCTGGGTTTATACCTCCCCTTTCTCATTTTTATTTCATTTTCATGTTACTGATTGAGCACAAAATCTAGGAAAAACAAGAAAGTGCCTTTTTATAATCCTTGGTTGCCTCTAAGGAGATGTATTAACGTTCTTTGCTTGGCAAAGAAAATGACAAAAAAGAGATAAAAAACATGATTGATAGCCATGGAAAGAGGGAATCATCCAGAAACAAACATCATATGCCATGTAGTTTCAATCTGCTTTCTCTTCTTTTTCTTCTTCTTTTTTATTTTAAAGAGAATGTGAGTCACAAGAAATATAATTGAAGATGAATTTTCAGTTTTCTTTTTCCTGTTCCATATCATGGAAATGTGCCACACTGGCTATATGAAAGTCTGCCTGGTTTACTGAATGCTTTCTGAAAATTGTTGTGGGACATTGTTTTCGGGCAAAATGGGACAATTTGCTGATTGATTCTTTTATAGATCCATCCTCTGGAGCCTGCAGTCAACAGAGACTGCTGTCTGTAGTAATATAATAATTCTTGCAGTTCCTCCGAGAGCCCATTTCAGATCTCATCCGCTGGAAATCTGAGCTGGGTGGAGCGAGCAGACAAGTGCCTGCTTCACAGAGGCCTCCATTGAGGCATCGGGTATCAGCATTTGCCCAGTAGACAGCAGTTGTACCTGACTCAGAGACAGACATTGATGACAGATTTAGCACATCTTGCTCCGACTGTGGCACAGGAGCACATGCACGGGCTTGCCCTATGAGAAGAGCATTCCAGAAAGCTGCAAAGGACCCGGCGCTATAAACAGCACCTGTGCTGCCAAATGGCAAGTGGCTTGGCAGCCAATTCCTTCTGCAGATCCTCCTGGCGGGAGGACTCTCAAGGTCACCAGAATGTTTTTGCCCTGAGCGATATGGTGCTCAGTCATTCAAACACAAAGACTGCTTTGCCTCCCTTTATGCCAGCAATTAGGCAGCTCACATAACACTGGGCCTGGGGGCTCTTAGATTTAATCCTCTCTAGGCTGTAAATAAAAGCAATGTGACCAGGAAAGAAATCACAGTTACACTGATTACTCAGGTGGAATGTATAGCCATCCCTTGTCAGCAGGTCAGAGGTATCTTATAATTGTTTTTGCTCTCTGACTTGCTTTCCATCACCCTAAACAAGTAGAAAGAGCAGCAATTGCATGTATTTCTTTTCATGTTCGGTGATGCAGAGCTGATGTCATTGAGCCACTTAGTGGCATGGCGGCTGCTTGGAGTTTGCCATTTTGTGGCGGCTGCTCAACCCAGGAAACTCTGGAAAGCTGCTTCCTGCGCACTTGGGCCACTTTGCCTATCCCATTAAACCTTCAAGTGTTTCACAGGGCCTGGAGGAGAGTACATTCACACAAACATCCCTCATAAAAGGAGGCTGCCATCTTACCTAAGTCAAGATATGAAATGGATGAGAGATGATTCTTGTAGCCTATGTGAAAATCTCCTTTGGCTGGTGGATTTATTTGGTGGGTTTACTCCCCCAACCTGTTTACCCCACAAACATAAGAGTCCTCATAGAACTGCATTGCTGTAAAGTGCCTCTTTGCTAAGACATATTTCAAGGCCATTGGAAGGACAGCATTATGTTAACTAGGCTTACGGCCAGTTGGTTTAGGCAGGGGTTGAAATGGAGAACCTGTTAGTTTCAGCCTAATTTTAACACCCCTCCGCCTTTACTGCATTCAGGGCTGTGGTGAGAGCTGTCAGTCTCTTTTGTGGCAACTCTCTTGATTGGGAAAGAAGAGAATGGAGGAGGATGAGGTGCCCTGATTCAACATTAGTGGTTTAGGTATCCCAACCTCTGGGATACCTAAATCACTGAGCTATCCAACAGCAGCGAGCAAACAAACATGTATGCATGTCTTTATTCATGGACCAAAATAATGCTATATTAAATAGAAACTCTGAGGAAAGATGGGGAAGGGATTTGTGCTAGTTGGTGGGATTATAAATTCTAACCAGCTTAATTGGGGATTTCTTTTTCCCCAAAGACATTTTGCAAATTGCAGTCCCTCTGTTGTTTGTTATACAGAACACATCTGTGATGTGCCGTGTACAGATTGTCTCTCAAAATAGACAAACAGCGCTCATTGTATTCTCTGTTTAAACATCTGGTGTTTTCAAGATATTTCTGGAGGCAAGTTGCTCTCTTTCTTCATATGCCCAGGAGTCAAAGGTGCCAGGGAAGTTTTATGCTGTTACTTTCTCCTGAAAAAAATCTGTACCGGGCAGCTGCACAAGAAGACAAAGCAATATTTGCATTATTTATACAGAACATGCAGTGACAACACATGGTGTTCTGACTCACAATACCTATACCTGCCTGGGTAGCTTCAACTTTTTGTTGCAGTTGTAGAATTTCTGCACAATGGCATGTTCAGCATCGTGCCTTTCTGAGGAAGCAGCACTTCTCCTGCATGGTAAAAAGCCCTACAAAACATTCTTGTTGAAAGCTATTTTATAGGTCCAGGTGTTTCTAAAATTCCCTAGTGTGGGAATTATAAGACACCCCGGGTGTCTTTTATTAATCAAAACCAGGTCTTGCAGTTAATTAGGGTGCAGAGCAATAGAACAACATTCTCTCCTGAGAATATTCACATTCATTTGCTTCATGTCTTGTAGAATGGCATGGTCATTAGGTAAGAGGTCTGCTCTCCCTGGTACTGACAAATGCATAACTCGTGGCATTTTTCTGGAATGTTGCCACTGTTCAGAAAAAGGATGCACCTTGCATTAGAAGTAGTTATAAAAATATACACCGATAGGCCGTTTTCTAGTCTGAGCTGCAAACTTGAGTTGAAAACTTCACAAAAGTGAAAAATGATGGTAACCTGAAGCTAAACCAGCAGCCGATTAAGTGCAGAAAAATATTGAACTGACTTATTTTAATGGAAACTTGAAACAAGAGGCTAGATTCCATCCTTAGGATGTATAATGCAGTGTGATGTCTGCAAAATAGTAGACAAGGAAAATGCCATCACTTTGCCATCACAGCTGCCTGGGGACTATTGGGAACTTTGATGACCTTTTATACTGATGCCTCAGCCATGCATGCTTCAGATTAGTGGCTTTTCATCCAGAATACCGAGGAACTCATATATAGTAGGGCAATGCTCCCTTCATGCTTGGCAGCCATGCTTTCTGGAACATAGATGATCACTTGTTATCTCAGTTTGGTCAGAAAAGTAAAATGGATTTCCTTCCTGTACTGAACAGATTTCCTCCTCCTTTGTGGGGAGCACAGTTTCAGCACTCAATCAGGTAATGGCAGACTGGTGAACCATCCTTTACTAGGTTTCTCAGGTATGTTTCCTTGCATCCCAATGTACATCTGCCATCACTTCCCACCCAACTCTTTAATGATTTTCCACATTCTAGTGTATACCCACACTAGAGATTGGCTTTTCGAAGTGGTCAGCTTCCGAAATGAAATATGGGAGCCCAGCTGGCATTCGGAACTGGAGGAATGCAATCAACCAATCCCTTACCAACGCAATCAACGCAATCCCTTACCTTGTACTGGGCTCGTGCAGGGTTCAACTCCAACAAGGAAGAAGGCTCCAATGTCCTCTTTCCTTTTCCCAGGTGCTGGCCAATCAGGAGCTGTGCAGGGAAACGCATCATCCCACCTCCCTGTCTGATTGTACAGCACCAGGGAGAAGGAAATATGATGCATCAGAGGCTTCTTCCTCATGGGAGTTTAACCCTATGTGAGCCCAGCGCAAGGTAAGGGATTGGTTGATTGTGTTCCTCAGGTTCCGAACACCACCTGGGCTGCAGCGTTCCATTTCAGAAGCTGACCATTTCCAAAACAAAAAGCCCATCTCTAGTCCTCACTCTTTTTCTGGAGATTTAGACAGCAGTCTATCAGATAGCATGGAATAATTTGATAGAATGAACTGTACTATCCATGAGCTAGTGACTAAGAAAAACGAGCTGAGTATTCTGTCAGTTCCAAGCAGATCACAGCCACAAACTCTGAAAATGGGCTTTAAAGCATGCATATGAGTGTGTAGGTTGGGAGGCTTTAATCCTAACCTGGGTCTCTGACTGAGAGAATGGAAGCCAGCTCCTTGGTTTAACGAGGAACTGACTGAGGTGAAAAAGGTTTGGTAGGCACGTAGAGTGAAAGTGGAGAAAAACTCAGTCTGTTTCAGTTAAAGATCAATATAGAAAATTTATATGTGCCTGTTCAAAAGGAGTTGGCACCTGCTAAGAGAACATATTACACAGTCAAAATAACAAGAGCCTCTAATGATTCAAGAGAACTATTTAAAGTTGGGGAAGAGCTTATAACTTTAAGATCAATTAATGTCTGGCCTATTGAAGACTATGAACAATTTGCTTGGTAAATTGGTAAATTCAGTTTGCTCTTTCTTTGGTCTGGGTTCTTGTCTGTCATGACTGGCTAAGACCTATTCAGAAAAAGCGAGAGATTTTCTGTTGAACACAATTAACACTTTGTTGTATCTCCCCAGAGACCACCAAAATGGCAATTGTATGATCTCTGTTAAAGATATTTGGAATGGTCAGGAATAAGAGGCAAGTGTCTAGGTACTGGCCAGTTTTTAACCTTGTTGTTGTTTGTTTGTTAAGACTGTTGAAAATCTGAAAGCAGAGCAACTCCAGAACACCCATTCTCAATATCGGGTTACTCAGGTGTTCTTGGACTGCAGCTCCCAGAAGCCTCAGCTGCTACACCTGTTGGTGATGGCTTCTGGGAATTGCAGCACTAGAAGAAATGAGTTAGGAAGAATGTATCTGTACTCCACCTTCTCCATTCTGGCTTCTGACCTGGCTATAGCACTGAGACAGTTCTGATGGCCCTAGAGCAGGGGTGCCCAAACTTTTTGTAAGGAGGGACAGATTTGGTGGCTGAGAATGTGTCAGGGGCCAGTTGCTCCCCAACCCTGCCACCCCACTGCAAGCCCCACCCACTTTCTTTTAAAAAAAACATGGGGTGAAGGAGGGGGAGGGAGGGAGGGGCCAGCCAGCCGCGGGCCACTCAGAATGGCCTGGCGGGCCAGATTTGGCCCCCGGGCCGGACTTTGGGCAGGCCTGCCCTAGAGGATTATCTTATTTTCTATCTAGACAAGGACAAGTCATCCTTGCTCAAATTCTTAGATCTTTCATCAGCCTTTGATACAATAGGTCATGATATGTTGCTGAAGAGATTGGCAAGAAACCTGGACCTCTCTGTACTAGTACTGCAGTGGTGCTTTTCCTTTGCAAGAGGACCCAGAGAGTAATGGCAGGTGACAGTTTATCAGCTCTTTGGGAACTGTCATGTGGAGTCCCTCAGGGCTTGGTTTTATCTCCAGTACACTTCAACATATACATGAGATGGCTATCAGAGACCATCAATACCTTCAGAGTTGGGTGACATGTTGGGTGATATTTTAGTGACACCCAGCTACATCTTGCACTAGCTAAGCGACCGCAAGCAGTTGTGACAGTCCTTATCCATTGTCTGTAGGCTGTTGTCAAGTGTCTGAGGGCAAAAAGACAGAAGATGAATCCAGACAAGATGGAGGTGCTGTAATGCTGGTCACTTGACAACTGACAAATCCAGATGTCTTTTCTCTAATATTTATGGAGAAAAAATCTTCTTGTAAACCAAATTCCTCTTGTAAACTGCCTAGAGTTTGAAACAAATAATAAATAAATAAATAAATAAATAAATAAATAAATAAATAAATAAATAAATAAATAGTTTGGGTGTCTTATTAGGCCCACTGCTTCCTCTGGAGAAATGTGTGAAGGTCAGCATTTTATCCTCTGTCCCTGATCTGGAGACATTTTTTAAAAAAGAATTATTTGCAGAAGGCTAATATGGCCACACTATTCCATACAACTGTGACCTCAGTGTTAGACTACTGTAATTCACTCTACACGGGACTATCCTTAAAGACATGTTGGAAGTGTCTACTGGTACAAAATATGGCAGAAAGGCTATTAATGGGTGCTTTCTGTTACAATCATTTAACATCTATTTTGTGCCAGCCATTAGGGTTGCCAGTGTTTTTCTGGGTTCAGTTAGGTGTTCGTTACTACCTTTAGACCCCTAAATGGCTTCAGAACCAAATCCTTATTGGACTGCCTTTGCCCATATGAGCTCCCATACCAGCTAAGGTCATTTGAATCTGCTCTTCTAAAGGTGCCAACTGTGAAAGTGTGATATATTCAAAGAAAGATCTTTCTTTGTTGTTGCTTCCATGCCTTGGAGTTTTCTTTCCAAGTTCCTGTGAAGTATGGTATACATACAGGAATTCAGTAGGGGATGTGAGGCAGAGTTGTTTCAGTAGCCTTCAAAAGCTAGTTTGTTTGTTTTTTAATTGAGGAGCCTCGTGGCACAGTGGTTAAACCGCTGTACTGCAGCCAAAACTGTGTTCATGATCCAGGGTTCAATCCCAGGTAGCCAGCTTTTTTCCAAGGTTGGTGAAATGAGTGCCAGTTTACTGGAGTGGGGTGGGATGGGGCAATATGTAGCCTTCATAGTTAAATTGCAAACTGCCCAGATAATGCTTTAAGCACTCTGGGGCAGTATCTAAGCAGCACACTTTTTTTGTTTTTTAAAAATATGCTACTGTTTTTGTTGTTGCTGTTGGAATTTTTGCAACCTTTCTATGCTGCTTTTAAGATGTTAGGCTGTAAGAGTCTTTCTAAGTTGGGGTGTCTGACAGTTCATCAGAAACAAGTCGTTCCTTCTCTACCTCAAATTTTGAAAAGAGCCATGCCTCTCTACTCAAGATAGCTTCCTTTTCCTGCTGTTTTTCAGTCAGAAGTTAAAGCTAGCTATGCAGTGAGTCAGTAATATAGTCAGAGACAGTGTTCTTTTAGTCATGTAATTAATCAGCTATGAATCAGTTAAGTACTGTTCATGTAACTGATCATTATTTTTCTATAATATGATTTTGTTTGTTTGTTTGTTCTACCCAACTAATAGCAGACCCACTGCTCTGGGTACATGGACTGTGAACAAAGGGACTTTTTACTTTTTCTCTTACCACTGTCTCTGAGTGAGTTATTGAGGCAGTGAGTGCCAGGTGAACAAAACAAGTGTGGTCTACTGTGGTGAGACTTGAAACTATTCTCTGTAGAGAATCTCAACTTGTTGCACTGTGTAGTTAAAGGTTTTTAAGCCACAACATTTCACATGGCCATGTGATGATAGGTTTTATTGTATCTTATCATTTATGTGGTTTATCTTATATTTATTGTATTGTTTTTGCATTGTGTATTGTTTTGGGTGTATTTGAAGGGAAGGATGGCATATATATGAAAATAAATAAATAAATAAATAAATAAATAAATAAATAAATAAATAAA
>JAHTLZ010000237.1:50792155-50819128 GCA_023846285.1 Phrynocephalus versicolor
GTCTTTGCTAATTAACTACAATAATTACTAGACTAATCTGAGATCTGCTTTTGCTTGATGGAGAAAAAACAACAAATCCGCTATGCCCATGATCAAAGCTCAATAAGATTGTGGATTGTGCTGTAGATCAAAGATGATCCATCAAACTTTGTAACAAGCAAAAGAAAAGAGCTCTGACTTCAAACATTATTGAACCCTTCTTGATTTTCTTTTTTGAAAATGAATTTCCCAAAAGCACAAGAGCTACTTTGGAGATTTCAAAATGTGCAAACTTTCTGACACTACCTTCTAGTTTTTAACTCTGGTTTGATCTTTCTTCCTATCCACCTTTGATTCTTGTTTTCAGCCTCCCTTTTCCTGTTTTGTCTTCTACCACAAGAGACAGTAAAACTCCTCTGATATGCTAGTTCACTTATTACCCTTGAGCAAATGCCGGGCATGCATGGTTTTGTGTGAGTCGATGTGCAAGTGTATCTGCTTAAGGCAGCTTGACATCCCATATTGACATAGTAAAGGAGGAGCATATATTGCTTTTATTGCTTTGTATGTGTGGTGATGGGACAAGGGGGAGAAGAGAATACATCTTTTCATCTTATGCATATGCCACAGATTTAGAGGAGTAAAAATAAACCAAAATGAACCTAGTGAGTTGAGAAGTTCATGCATAGAGGCAATGCTTTCCAAACAGGTGCTGCATTCACTGACTTACAAATAACCTCTGTGAAACTTTGTGACCTTCCCACCCCCCGACATGTGTGCTCCTGGATACTGACCACATCTCTAATTATTACTGGGGTTATTTTTGAATGACATATTTACCACATTTCCTCTACAAATAACTTCTAATTTCCCCTTAACTCTCAGCTGCTTGAGGCAATGTGGCATTGGTTTTGGCCATCGCAAAATGATGTTGGGCTTTCTGGCTGTCCTGAACATGATTTCTGTTTCAGCAGAACTGGGCAAAATATCTCCTGCAGGACTCCTATGCAACTTTCACCTCTGTTTCCTACTACTACTCCACTATCCCCTTTTGGGTAGCTGGTGTAGCTAGGTTTCAATGTAGAATAAAATACACCCAAGGCTTCCTCCATACATCCAGCATCTACAGTTCCCCAGAAGGCATCTGAGTACCATGTAGCTGCAGGCACTTTCTGAAAGGAAGATAGCCAGCAACTGGAAGGAGCCTCATCTAGTACAGTGCTCAGCTCAGAAGAAAAGTGCACAGTGTTTTGCCCTAGCTCTGCTAGCATCCCATCTTTATTTTGGAGACCAAAAGTGGGTGGTAGGACCTGATACTTCCATCTTTGGTGTATCACAATCAGGAATGACTCTGGGGAAAAACAGTTCTCTGCTTTAGTTTGATGTTGTTTGCTTAGCATGTCAGAGTTTTCTCCAGACTTTGAAGGGCCTTAAAGACATGTTAGCATTTACTTGAGGCCTGTATGTGTGAAGCAACAGCTGCATGGATGCGTCTTGAAATCACTGTGCGATGGCAGTCTCGTTACAGCAGGGGGTCAGTTGTTGGATAAAGTCCTCTAATTGATATGGTGAGTCAGTGACTTCATGTAAGAAATGCTTTACCTCTAGTCCTCTGTCGTCATGCATCCATTTTCTACTTCCACCTCCCCTTTTAAACTAGAGGTAGGAAATTATCCTATCCGCTGTAGACCATACGTGGGGATTCTCCAGTGGCTAACTGCTTTCACATGACCACTAAAATTCGCAGCAAACTTTGATCTGCCCCCCCCCCGAACAGTCACGTGGTTGATGTTGCGGTTCGGGTGATCCCATTGTCATGTTTTGAAAATCCACAACCATTCTGAGCCCACAACTGAGAACCACGGACTCAAGTAATGGTTTAAATTCTGCATCAGAACAGCAACAAGGATTTTACTACAGTGGTACCTTGTATAAAGGAATCAATTCATTCCAAATGAAATTCTGTTAAGCAAATTTTCCTTTTTACTGACCTGGTAAAACGCGCTGGGTTGCACTTAAGTGGGCGTGGTTTCACTTTATGTTTTATAAAGTTGGCTGCTCATGGGAAAATGATTTTATGCTCCACATCTGCAAGCACTTTGAAGTGGATTTTAGTGGTCATGTGAAAGCAGCCTAAGTTCTCTGGCTTTGGGACTGTTTAAGAGCTGATTTTTTTTCAGATCATCGGAGTGGTGCACAGCTGGACCAAGGCCTTTTCCTGCCTGAGATATATCACGAAATGGCACCAATTCAACCACCCGCCCGAGTCAAGGTGGCGCATACTCAAAACCAATCAGTCAGATTAACTTGGCAGGAACCTGAGACAGAATAACCACGATCCAGTACCTCTTCCCATCCTTGGCAGCGAGCAATCAAACATATACTAAATAATTAAATAACCAACAAGCTGCTGCTCCTGCTGCTTCAGCCTGCTTTAACGGTTTGGCTGGCATTGATTTCCCTGGAAGTCCCCCCCCCCCGGCTGCTTCAGCGGCTGTCAGTATACCAAAGGTAAGAACTGATGGGCATTGAGCATTTTCTCTGGCAAGGGGACTGAAGGAAGAAGAAAGAAAGAAAGAAAGCTGACAGAGACAAGCACTCTTTGTATGTGGTCTTAAGCAAAGCCAGCAAAGTCTTGTATCCAGTTATCCTAGTGAGAAGTCAAGGAGAAAGATTTCCCTCCTTGTCAAGCTTAAGCAGCTACCGCTGATACAAAGGCTGCAGCTTCAGCAGACAAAGCTGTGGTGAAACTCAGGTTTTGATATTACCGCACTCGAACATTTGTTCACCGAGGAAAAGTTGGCCGAGTTCCTTTTGTGGATTACATTTCTAAGATTCCTCCAACCAGCATGGGTGGTGGTCATGATCAGTTATAAGATTCAGGGTGTTGCAGTCTAAAATGCTAATTTTCCCGAGCTCTGCTGCTGAGCGTGCTAACTTTATCTGGCCCATTGAGAGAAGGCGCCAGAAATGGCCACAAGGTGGTGCTGATTCAGAGCACAAAAATACATTTGGGGGCTAGCAGCTCATTATTTATATTGGTTTTGCCTATTATCTGCATAGCACGCCTGTCTGCTTAAAGGCCAGCTTGAGAAGGCAAAGAATTAAGAAGCTCTTGAAGCGCACTATATCACACTTACTGTGAGATGGCCAAAATAAATGATAGCTAATTGCCAGATTTACTTTGTAGTTGCCATTACGGTCTTTTAATTTTGACATTAATCACCCTAAATGAAATAGCTGCACAGGGATCCTGTTAAGCCCATGAGGCACCAGATTTTTGGAGCATGTTTACATTTCACCCTCGTTTTGATAATTTTTAAAAAATAGCTTGGAGTGGTTTTCATTTTTTTTTTAAAAAAATAGCTTCTTTCCCCTTATATGCACAGAACCTTTCTCCCATCCCCCACTCTTTGTGGACTTTGGCACAGCAAGCACAATTATAGGTAGAGACTGTGAAAGAATCTGAAGGACTGTGGTTTATTATTAAAAAATGAACTCTCGCTACCTCCAGCACAGCTGCTCAATTATTCATTAAAAGTTGGAGGCATTATTTGTACTTTGCCTTTGTAAACCCTCCTCTCAGCCCTCGTGGGCACACATAACAAGCTATTAAGTGGCTTCAAGTACAACCCGGAGAGAGAGTTGTGTGTTGTAATGATTTCTGCAAATTTAACATTCAAAAACAGGTTTACTAGAAATCTTCACTGATCCAAAACACAGCTAAGGGAGTCAGACAAGGCCCTGCCTCAGACTCTGGAAAAAGAAAGAGATTTCTTCCCACAAGAGACTTCTAGCTGTTCCGTTGGTTAGGCATTACTGCTATTCCCGTCCTGTTGGGATGAATGGAAATCACATGAAAGCCACATTTGTTGATCTTAATCTGAAATGTGCCTCTTTATCCCCTAAGCCCAGCATGAGAGCTAGGCACCCTGATTTTTCTTTAAGTAGTTGCACCTGCATGCACAGTGGGAGATGTTTTTTTTTCTTTCTAGGTCCAATTAGCAACCGCTGCCATTTGCATCACACTTTTGATGCCTTCTATGTGGGTGATGATCCTATCTGTCTCTCTGCTTTCTGTATAGAAGGGATTAATTTATTTACCAGTACTTCTTGTAGTTCATACAATATAGCGCCTTTGTAATAAACAAACGAGAGAAAGTTGTGAATGTTATAGGCAATGTTGCTCTCCTTCTGTTTTATTTCTTTGTGATATTTCTTGCCTGCCATTCCACCAAGCAACTTACAACAACTATCAAAACAGGTGGAAACTGGTGACAAGGCACAGAATTACATAGGCAAAATAGAGATTAAACTGGATATTGATAAAATTTCATACATCAGGATTTTCTAAAAAACCCAAACATCATACTTATACTAAGTTGCAAATTAGCAACAGCTAGGGTGAAGATTTTATTACACATCCTGAATTTCCTAAATCCACTGAAAATCTCAGTGAAAATCAGAATTGAGCCAATACATCAACTGTACATTTCTTCTCTTGCCTGAAGTCAAGGTTTGAGTAAAGTGGCCTAGGATTTTGTTTTCATATTTAACATGAGATTAGACATGGGCACAACTTGGCGAAATTCTCGTTTCCGTTTCCTTTCCTCATTTCCGTTATGCAACGGAAACAGTAACTATAATTAAACCGTCAGAACTCGAACTCGAACCAATAAAAGAAATATTGGGTCTGATTTGTCATTGTCGTTCATGGCATCGCGGCGATCGCGCGATGCCAAGCGGCACAGAAAAAAAGTTAAAAAAAAAAACCGATTCCCGGCCAAAAAAGCAGGCGAAAATATGCCTGCCTGAGTGAGGGCACCTACCAGAGGGGTGGTTTCTGGGGGGGGGGTGTCCCCAGCCTCCCCCCCTCTCCTGTCCTGGGCTGCTCTTGTGGGGGGCATCCTCATCGTCTTGCCATGCCATGCGGTGTGGGGGGATCCAAAATGGCGACCACAATTTTTTTTTTTTGAAATCGTGGTCCAAAAACCCACCAAAGCACCACACAGAAACATGCGAAAATTAGGTATTTTAACTGCCTGAATTTTTACAGTAGCAGCAGTGGGTTTTTCTTGCAATAAACGTCTGTCTCCAATATCATTGATTTTATTTTATTTTATTTTTATTTTTATTTTTTTTACACCTGCGCATGCACAATGATGGGCTGGCCATGGGATGGGACCATGCAAATTTTTGGAGCCATTCCACCAATCGCATGGCCACGTGGCCAGGTTTTGACTGAGACTTCTGGGATGTGTCAGTTGGGCATAAAAAGCCCACTAACCCTAGCCCTAACCCTAACCCATATGCTAGTACACTGTCCTTCTTAGTGGGTCAGAGGCACCCAGAGGTGCAGCCCACTAACTCACCCTAACCTTATCCGTAACCCTAAGCCTAGCCCTTGCCCTAACCCCAATCCTAAGGCAGATCTGTACTCGCATTGCACTACACGCAAGTACACTTCCCTTCTTAGTGAGCCATAGGGCATCCAGCAGAGAGGCATTCCTCTCTCACCTCGCTCACCAGTCCAAAGTTCCAAAACCTGTACGACAGTATGCTGTCCTTCTTAGTGAGTCAGAGTAGATGCACCCAAAAGAGAGGTGCCTCTGCCAGTGCCACTTGGTACGCAATGGCTACACGGTCATGTACCCTTCCTTTTCCCTTTGTAGCGGGCCAGAGGAGGCATCCACCCCAGAGAGGTGCCTCCAGGAGCCCGCTAAATGCCTTCCCTTCTTAGCGGGCCAGAGGAGGCACCCACCCCAGAGAGGAGCCTCCAGGAGCCCGCTACCCTCCCCCCTAAACCAGTACTAATGACAGACGACAAACAAAACGACAAATTTTTGAAAAAATTCGCGACAAACGGAAACGAGCCAAAACGGGCCGGCTCCAACACACAACAACTCAAAACGTCATTTTTCCTGGTCGTGCCCATCTCTACATGAGATAGATTCTTTGTTGTTCTTTGCCTCAAATTAGAAGTGACCTATAGTGATCCTAATAGGGTTTTCAAAGTAAGTGAGATATTTAAGGAACGATTCTGCAAGTTCCACTCCCCCAGTGAGTTTCCATGGCCAAGTGGGGATTTATAAAATATATCATTCTAGAATTCTCACAAACAGTTTGATAATTGAAGTGGTGAATGACAGTGTAACCCTTCATAGACTTTTGCCCTAATACCTGCCTGGAAAAACATAGAGTATATGTATATATATGCAAACACTGAGAGTAATAGAAAGAAGGTCTCTAGCAGGTCCAACAAGATGATGTTTTTTTAATCAGTGGTAGTTAAGGATTGTTAAGGGTTAACCATTGTCCACAGGTTAATTTGTGATAGGTGTAAATCTTTATGGTCAAAAGTCATTGAAAAGTTTTTGACAAGTGACAAATACATCTAAGCAGGCACAGGCAAAACAGCAAAATTTGCATGCTGGAGGAAGGATGAAATGAAACAAATCCATCAGCATCAAAAGGAATGAAAATGGAAGGTGTGTGTGTGTGTGTGTGGTCATGGTCATGGTCGGGGTCGTGGGACAGGACAGGTGTGAGCTAAGGAGAGAAGACAACACCACACTTGTTCTCCCTGTGGGCAGGCCAGTCCTTGATCTAGGGAGCATGAGAAATCTTGAGGTGCCCAACTGGAATCTTTGAGGCTAAGCCAGCTGGTCTATTTGAGAGCCCAGTGGCATTAACTGGACTTTTCAAAGAGATATTCCCCTGCTCAGTGAATGGAACTGAGGAGCAAGAGAATGAAGAACACTGTGGTGGACTAAAGTTGCTAACTAAGACAAAAGACTCAGAACCATGTGAATTGTTGTCATTTACCTCTGTCTGAGTTTTCTGCTTCTTCCATCTAGGAGGAATTCAACCTTGGAGGAATTCAAGAGAAAGCTAGATAACCACCCATCAGATGTAGTTTAGCTTGGTTTCCTCAACTGAGCAGGAGATTGAAGTTCATGGCCTTTTTATTTATTTATTTATTTATTTATTTATTTATTTATTTATTTATTTATTTATTTTAGAGTCTTTTTTACCCCACCTTTCTACTTGGAAAGCCTGCTTCCAACTCCATTCTACAGCTGTGTCATTTTTCTCACTTAACAAAATCTGTATGGATTTTTGTAAATAATAGAAGTATTGAAATCAGACATTTTCACAATTTACATTCCCTTTGCCCACTCTCCACCCCCCCCCCCCCATGAGAGTGTGGCCCTTGGGGTACTGGGAAATGTGAAAAATGGCCGTTGACCCCAAAGAGTTTATTCACCCAGTTTAAAGTAAATGGCAGACATGACTGTTTTGTGATATCTGTTCAGACGCTGCAGTCAGCATCTTTGGATGACCAGTTTGGCTTTTTTCCAGGCACAGCTTGCAAGTCTGCCAAATGTGGTAGCTGTACTCACAAAACCAACACAATAAGAATACTGTGCTGCTCATTATTCACTTCAGTTCACTCCAAAGTCATGCAGGATACAGACTCCAGACAGAGGAGAAATATTAGTAAAACAATAAGGAGCATTAGACTATGTAGAGGAAGAGTTTAAAAACCTAATATGTTTGCCTTTTGAGTAGTATAACAAGGCCATAAAAACTGAAGAAGTGTTGTATTTAAGAATGCTCTCCTTTATCTTGCGTAGTGATATGCATGCAATAGAGAGGAAATTTATTTGCATGTTGCATCTGACCATGAGTGACATAAATTTCCAACACCTTGAACCATGTTTTTTTAAAAGAGAGTTAGGTTTTGCAGCTGAATGTTAATAGCTCTATTAGTAAAAAGATGGTGGCGTGACATGCTGTTCCCAAATTGTATATGTGCGAAGTGGGATGTACAATCTATCTGTGACTTGTAAAGAAAAACACACATTATTTATTTATTTATTTATTTATTTATTTATTTATTTATTTAATTTTCATACCACCCATCTTCCAAAATGGAACTCTGGGCGGTTTACAGTTAAAAAGCATTACAATACAGAAAAAAAAAGGAAAACCCTAGCAAGACGGATCAGTGGGTGGGAGAAGAGGAAAAAATAATTTTTAAAAAGTTTTTAAAAATTAAATAAATTAAGAGGGCTATAGCAGAGAGTGTGTACAATTTACACATTCAGGAAATTAACACAAGGGATTCTAAAATTAGATGTTATTTTCTAAATTAAGAAAGGGAGAGGCAGTGGCATAGTAGAAAGAATTGCCGACCTATTGCTGAGTACCACCCCACCCTTATACCTAGAAAACCTTTAAAACCTGTTAATATACAGACACAGCATAGCTTGTTGGAGAGAAAATGGTACACCTTTATTTACAGCATCAGTCCCTGGTCTAGCACTGAGGGAACTAGGTCTATTGCATTAGGAGGCACACCTGCCTCTCTGGAGCTTAGCAACATTTGCAGCTGCTGAAGGTGCAATCTGGATCCCCAAAACTCTACAGACCACCTGGGCATACACTAATATTTGTAGCTGGCCAGAAGGCTGCCCCTACTGCTGTGGTGACAGTGGCAGCCTCTGGTCCTGCTTTTCCCTTTCATCCTTGATCCTGGGCACATGGGAAGCTATTTCCTTGTATGTCACTCCTCCTGCATCCCAGGTTTGTATCCCAGCCCACTCACCTTGCCACCCAGCCTCAGGCAGGTGGGCGGGATCCCTCATCTTCCTCCTCCTCTGCTGCCTCGGGGCTGCCTCTGGGCTGCAGCACCTTCCAAGGAATTGGAGCTAGAAAGGCTAGCTCTTGTCCCTACCCATCCCTTCCCCGGGGGATCAGCACAGACCTTTCTCTATATTCCCCTCCATTCCCTATGGTGCCCCTTGGAAGGCTCCCCAGCTCATCCATGCATCATAGCACACATTTTGGGAGATATCACCACATAACCTCACTTAGAGTATTTGTACACGACCCCTAAACTCCGCCGCAAACGGCTCCCAGCTCCAGAGCTTAAAATTGTTTCCCCACCAGCTCCGGAGTTTACAGAAAATTAAGTGCGACCACGCCCACCTAAGCGTGTCCCAGTGCACTTTTCAGGTACCTGTTCTCGGAGGGTGAAAAATCCCAGATCCGGATGTAACCTAGAGTGCCGAGCTCTTCTCGCTTCTGTTTGTTTGTTTTTTTGCCTCCCGCCCCTTTAAGAGAAGGAATCAGGACGACGACGGGGCTCGGGGTGGCTTGGACCGGCAGACGGAGGTGAGCTTGCATTCTTTTGTCCCTTTTTTTCTCCCTCCCCTCACGCAGACAGGAGCAAGGAAGTGCGGAGGGGTGGGGACGCAGGAAGAGCAACGAACCCCCAAGATCTCTGGTCCGAATTTAAGTGGCCAGCGGATCTTAGGGGTCATGTGAATAGGCCCTTAGAGTACGCATTACATGTGGTGTTTTTTTAAAAGTTATCTAGCAGCTGGCGCTTGTGAAAGATTCACCACCAACTGATGATTAGTCTCTACACACACACTTGGCCTCCACTACTGCTACTAGAACTTGTGAAAGAAGCTTTATATATCACAATGCTGATGGTCCTCTCTTCACATGAGGTGTGCAAGTGAAGGCATTCAGTAGTTCTCTACCTGGTCTTCCATCATTATTCCAATCTTCATGGTGTGCTGATATTACATAAATGCAACATACATTTTAAAGATCTACACACTGAGTCAGTGAGTCATGGCATCAACCTAGAAAAGAGGGAGATGTGCCCCGCCCAGACATTAAATCCACTTCAGATGCAAAATTTGAACTTTCTTCTTCAGAGCTGATCACCCTGAGTTCTGTTTTCCCACATGGAGATCTAAGGAAGCATTGCAATTTCCTGAAAATTTATCTTTTTAGTTTCCTACAATATTTTTCCTTTAATGTTCTCTCTATCCTTAAACTAGTGGATTCCATACTCACATAATTTTTCACAGGATCCACCTGTTTAAGTGTGATCATGAACTCGTCTGAATGAGTGAGCTGGTTGCACTCTGTGGACAGTTGAACAGAAACAGATTTCATAAGAGATTTCTTAAGTGGCATCTGGACATCTGTCTGACTTAGGTGCTGACTATTTCATAATGTCTCATGGTATGACATTATGTGTGTGTGTGTGTGTGTGTGTTTTCATGGGAATCTTAGAGAATAGAGAATAGGAAAGAGAACAGAGCTCTGGCTTGCAAAACAGTGAATTGCCTGTTTGAGTTGATATCAGATCCAACCTTGAGATCACAAAAAGTTATGCGTGGGCATAAAGCTTCAGGAGCATCCTCACCATTTCATTTTACAGGAGCTCAGACATGATTGACTTTGTAAGCCTCCCATGTTTTCCCATTGCTTCTCCCCCGAGCACCTCCTTACATTTAAAAATCTGTTAGGAAGAAAAAGATGGAATAGATGAACAACACCTTTTGGTTGCTAGTGCTAAAAGCTGTCTGGAAGCACCATGTACTTCTCTCTCTCTCTCTCTCTCTCTCTCTCTCTCTCTCTGTGTGTGTGTGTGTGTGTAAATATAACAGCATGTTCTAGTCTGTCATCTATTGCCGAAGTAAATGAAAAGACCATTCACTCACTGAAGACGAATAGTAAAGACAAGTTTTTAATATGTAGCCTCTCTTCTAGGCCAAATTTCAAAATGAAGTCATAGAATCATGCTGTAATCTGTGTTATAATTCTGACACAAGAAATTATAGTACATGGGCAATAAATATGTGAAACATACAGGCTATTGTGTCTTCGCCTGCAAGTCCACTTTACAGACATACTTAAAACATTTTGCATGTACCCATAAAACATTTAATATGTGATGCAAGGAGGCGGCAGAAAGCCAACATGTTCTGGGATGCTGGGTGAGAATACCTCCTGGTATTGGCTGAAGATTGTAAGCAGCAGAAGGGTACCATTTATAAATTACATCTCTGCAGTTAGAAGGCACTAGTTTATAAATGACATCCTTCTAGGGTGGAAGCTAAAGCTTGCTAAGTGCAGAGGCACAGAATGTGCATTTAAAGTGGTAACAAAGAAACCCCAGGCAACAGGAAATTGCTTTTCATGGAAACCGAAAGAAAAGAATACTGTATAAAAGTGATGAATTGTCTCTTAGCTTTAGTCCTACATTAAGGGGGATATACTAGTTCCAGGTATGTATTTATAAGGGTATTTATCATCCTCTCTGTCCTAGAAACACACTTTTAGTCTATTTAGTCCATCTTCTTTCCAAAGTCTTATGCTTCTTCTGCCCCCAAAGAAATACAAGCATAAAGGACCAAGTATTTCCTTCCTCCAAGCTCTTCTGTGGCTTATATGACACAGTAGCTTTCCTGTCTCCTGAGAGGAAAGTGATAACTGAGCTGCCTATTTGTAGTGACCTGGTCGTCAGTGCCTTGCAGCTTAGCTATGGAGAAAAAGAATTGGCAGGATGTGTACATAAGGGAAATTAGGGGGACACTTAATTTTTATAACAAGTCATGGTTTCATCAACAGAATGAGATGATTTTCAAATATATTAATGTGTTGGTTATTGTTCTTTAAAAAAAAACAATAAATCATACAATAAATTATGTTGAACAGTAGACTTGGCAGCATAATTGCATACCCATGTTTTCAGTCTGTATTATGAAAACATTCAGAGAGACAGCTTGTTCAGGGCTGATGGTTCATGAATGGACTCAAGCAAGACCCACCAAACTTTGATTGGCCAGGACTTCTGCTGCCGTGAAAGAGTTTCACACATATCCCCTCTTTGCACTGACACCAAACAGTGACGTTAATAGCAGCAAATTAGGGCATGGGGGCTGTGTGTATGGTCCCAGTTCCTCTCTCTGTGTTTAGTGACTAGTAATTCTCCTTACTACTCTTCGCAATTTGTAACTAAGAAACGGACTGAAGGGGGCATGACAACCAACAGCAGAAACAGTAGAGTGACATATATTGATGCTAATAGCTACTACAGATCTCTGAAAGTGACTTTTTAAAAGTAGTTAGTTACATTTAGAGGTTAGTATCCAGTCCTGCTCTTTACATAATCTCACTGTTTCAGTTATTTTTTGTTTGTTTATTTAAAATATTCTTACTCAGCTTTCCTCCTAAAAAGGGACCCAAGGTGGCTTATAGAATTAAGAACACAATATTAACTGAAAAACAGTATACATTCATGTGAAAAAGAAAGTACACCCTCTTTGTATTCTATGGGTTTACATATCAGGGCATAATAAGAATCACCTGGTCCTTAAGAGGTCTAAAATTAGTTAAATAAAACCTTAGAGGAACAACAACAATTGACATATCACAACATGCCATTATTTATTTTACAAAAATAAAGGCTAAATGGAGAAGCCACGTGTGAAAAACTACTGCAAGTACGTCCTATGATTTAATAGCTTGTAGAACCTCCTTTAGGAGCAATGACTTGAAGGAACTGTTTAACAGTCTCTCACATTAGTCCCATGATTTTTTTCTTTGTTTTTAAAATTAAAATACAAATTATATACATCAAAAACAACAACAAAGCAATAACACAATACAGAGCTCCCTTCATCCTGGGGACTAATATATCTTACTCAAATTTCCCCCCTTACTTATATCTGATATTCTTTCCATTCTTTAACTGTCCCCATAACCTTTCCATAAATACATATAATCTGACATATAAACCTGGTTTGACATTCTTCCTTTCCTTTTACCCAATGCAGCATTTATACATTCATTCCATATCTCATTAAATTGATCAAACTTAGCACTCCTTTTTAAACTTACCATAATTTCTGAAGTCAATTTATCATTAATTGCAATATTCCAAATTTCATTATACCATTCATGCAATTGGAAGATCCAATTTTACTTCCATTTTGCAGTAAACAGTCATGCAGCTGTTAATATGTAAATTATCATTTTTTTGCATTATTGACACCATCATTTTCTATTATGAAAAAATAATGCAATCAATCAGCCTTTATTGGCATACAAAAAATAACAACAAAAAATCCCAACACAATTACAAGTTTAAAAACATATTGTTAAATTACGAAACTGGCAGTTCAGTGTCTATCAGCCTGTGAGCCCTGACAAACTGGGCTAAAAAAAGCTGACAAATTTTCTATCACAGAAGGCTCTCCTGATGACAAAAGATACCTCATTTTATTAATGTCTGAGCAATGCTTCTTCTTCAGTAAGAGTGGATCAAGGAGTGTCCCCCCCCCAGAGGATGACCATTAAGTGGATAGAACAAAACCACACGGGAGAGTGGCTCTACTCCACCTAGTACACAGGAGCAACACCTGTTACTGTATGGTGTCCCATCGAATCTCCCATATAACACTGGTGATGGAATGGCATTGCATCAAGTGAGAGTGTGGGCCTTCCATTCCTTGGGGCATTTTAACAGGTAAAGGTAATACACAGGGTGTTCAGCCTTCAATGGAATCTGCAAGGTCATTGGTGAACATATTGAGTTTGCTGCATTTGTATATCTAGAAACCTGCATTTACTCAACTTGTTTGCTTCCAACTAGGGCAAACAGCTCAGGGTGTCTACCACAATGGCCATAGCGCAGATTTTTTAATTTAATTTAGTTGAGCCTATTGGTGCTATAGAGTCTTCAAGAAGTCGGTAGAGTAATCTGTCCTGATCAGTATTATAATACACTCTGAACCAGAATTTAATAGATTTTAGCCATGCCCTTGTCTCTATCAGGGGTTGTCCTGCTTCTAAGCATAGTGTGCATAAGAGACACATGTAGGTGTGAATAATAATGCACTTTTTGGTGATAGTTCAATATTACTGTAACTTTCAAAGATTTGAAAATATCTCAAGACTTTATTTGCATATCCCTCCAGAGAGCCTCACATGCTAGTTTTGCACTGTACTTCTTGATGAAGCAACAGACTGCTATGCCTTCAGATAGAGAAGTCAATACTGTTTCAGAAGGCAGTGAAATGTGTTTCTCATGTCTATGGTAGGTTGGAGGGGGGCAATAGATTAATAAGAAAAAATATTGCTATTCTTAGTAAAAATAAAAGTAGCAAAGTGTCTTCAAGATCAGACATTGACAACCAATGCAGATTTTGCTCTTTTCCTATTGGGAAGATGAATACTTCCTGTCTAATGGTGCTAAACAGTGTTTAATCAATAACATTCCACGGTGCTTGATTTCCTTTCAAGTTCAAAGTTTCCTTTGTCTGCACGATATAATTTACAGTGCAGACAGGGAAAAGAAATGACGAGGAAAGTCAGTGGTTAGGCAGAACCTTTGTTTTTTAATTCATGGAAGCAGTATGGAGCAAGCATATAAGTTCATAACAGACAATCCCATACTAGGTTCATAAACTTGCTCATAGATGGTAGTATTGAAAGGATAAAAAGCAGAACCTTTGTCAAGGTACTAGATTGTTGGAGCAAGCAGTAAGGCACAATCACTATACAGTATCTTGGTTACTTTCTATTTTGCCAGCCCTTCTGTCCTGTCCCTCTTTTCATGCTCTTTCTAGCCACTGCTTCTCTTTTGCTGAGAAAATCTTATCACTGGCTGCTGCTTTAATAAAACCATATGGGTAGCTGTAGACCATTGTGGCTTCTGGAGTAAGTAGCTCAACAAGTTACACAACCCTTCTCTGGTTTTGTTTGGTCACAAGACTGTCCTGCATATTTATCTGACTTTGAAGATCCCAGGGCTCAGCCATGACAACTTCAACATAATCAAAATCAGGAGCTGCTTCTTGTCCAAGATTGGAAGACAGGGGCTAACCCCAAATTTCTCTATTCTAACCACCTTGTTTGCATCTGATATGTATCCTCTTGCATTGCTACATGTCTTCCACAATTTATCATTTCCCTAAACAATATGTGGACAAGTACAGTATGCATGAATTTGTATGATGCCATGCTTACAGGTGTGCACAGTGGACGAAGGGCAGAAGGACATTTGGCCTGGGTCTCAAGGTTAAGTAAAGGTAAAGGTAAGTTCCACCCACACATGCGTGTTAGTCATGTCCTCAAATTCCAACGGCTGTTCACTGGCATTATTGTGCAAGGGAGCAATGTGAGTATTTAGGACTGGTCTTCTCAGGAAAGTAGAACACATCCCCCCTCCCATTCAGATTTGGTTTTCCTGCCTCTTTAATTACACCCACTTTCTGGAGTTGATTTGGCTGTTACCTTCCTTCTCAGTCTTTGTCCCTCACTACAGTAGGACCCTGGTATCTACTGGGGATCAGTTCCAGGCCTTCCCATGGATAAAGAAACCTGTGGATAAGAGAGAATTCCAAAAACACCCCAAAACTGCTGTTTTGTGACAGTAGCTTGCTTTACAGCTGCTGTTTGTGAAAGTAGCTCACTTTATGGCTGCTGTTTTATTGCTTTACAGTGGCTGTTTGTGACAGTAGCTTGATTTACAGCTGCTGTTTATGACAATAGCTTGCTTTGCAGCTGCTGGATTATTTATTTATTTATTTTTCCTCTGCCAACCGTGGATAACTGAATCACTGGATATGGTGGTCCTACTGTATTGTAAACCACCTTGGGTCCATTTCCAAGGAGAAAGGTGGGGTGAAAATATTCAAAATAAATAAATAATAAATAAATAAAGAGTCAATCTGTTCCTTATAAAGATTCATAGGTACAGAGGACAAAATCATTTTCAATGTAGAGGAGAGTTTGAGGGCTAGGAAAACATTTGTAAGAAGAAAAAGAACTTGAAGAAATAGAGGCATTAAATGTGAACATGAATGAGAAATAAGAAAATACAATTTGAAAAACTGCTGTACTTCATTCTTAAGCATTATTTTGAGCTTCTGGTTAGAAAAATCTGTTCTAAAGAAAACTGTCAACTCCATTTTAAAACGAGTATTAATAAAGCATGGATAGAGTAGGAAAGGGCACTAGCAGTTTCCAGTTCATTCTTCAGAGGTGGACATAATCTAGTTCTGTTATTGTGCTATCCTTTCAATTATTTTGTCCCATAAAAAGATGGTTCTCATTGGAATGATAGCAAATCCCTGCAGGGGCAGATTTATGTTATTGGTGTTACTGGCCCTTCTCTAAGACTATCTACCCGAGGATTATAACATGTATTTATATTAAAGGGTTTGTAGTCATTGTGTAGCTAGCTGAGATACCAAAGATCTTATATGTATGTTTTACAACCTACATAACCCCAAGAGAAACTGCATAGCTATTACATCTATTTCTTGACACAATATAAGAATATAAGTCCTTCAATTCTGTGTCTCTTTCTGGCAGGGTAGAATGCAATAGCCTGATAAATTCCGTACTTGGTTGTGGAGGGTCAGTAGTATGGTGGTATATCAAAAAGATTATATGCTGGTGTTGACCAACTGCAGGTAAGAAGAAAAACATGGGATCAGCCACATTCATTTTCATTTCTCCTCCGCTAAGGGCAAAGATATTGTCCTATAGGAGAGGACCATCCTGGAACACAAATCATCCCATCAAGTAATTATACTTTCTCCATTATTAGAACAAGAGTGGCTTTTCAGAATTATGCCTAGAAAAAGCAACAGAAGTGTTATGTTTACTTCCATACCTTTACATTATTTTTAAAAATGGCTTCTTCTATGCTCTCTTCTTGGCCCAATTATCCCTTTCCATTCCTCCCTCTGTGTAGCATGTTTTGTGCAGGAACACAAAGAATATTCGTTCTTTGTCTTCAATGGTTTAGTCTCTCTTGGCTTGACAGGACACATCAATGAGTAGATTATCAAGCCCCATGAGATTCTTCACTTCTAGATAAGAGCACTGGGATTTTTCCTCATCAAGCCTTCCCTAATTTGCACAAACTATCTCCATGCAAAAATGCATCCCTTTTAAAAAAAATCAGGCAAGCAAGCGCAGTAAGCACCAAAGAAATGGGTGATTGTTTTAAAAGACAAACAAAATCCCTTTCCCACACTTTATGTTCAATTATCTCTATGAGTTAGGTTAGGATGAGAAATCATGATAAACCCAGAAGCACATAGTTCATGTCACTGCAGAGCACAGCTGAAACTTGGTAGTACATAAGAACATACAATAATAAGAAGAGCCATCTTGGATCATATGTGTGTCCACACTTAGTACATAAGGCACTCCAGTTAGGCTGAATCAGCTTATAAATACTGAAGCCTCACCTGTTTGTAAATACCCTGTCAGAGTTCTTCATCCAGTGTTAAGCTGACACAACAGAGAAGCCTTTGTCATGTTGTACAGTTTGCAATATAGCATGAACACATATGTACAACATTGCCCAGTTCATGCAACAAACAAGCTGGTCTCATTGACAATATGAAGGCCTTGCACTGACATGAACAGAAAGGAATGATGTCACGATTCATTCTCGCCTGCATGAATGAGACAAATGAGGGCATGCATTGCTAACATAAGAGGTGCTCACAGAAAAGATGACAAAAGAAATGTTGGGTTATTCCTTTTTAGTTAACAGATTAAGAAACATGGAGAGACCAACCCAGTTTCATCATCTGTTTCTCTTTGGTTCACCTACACAAACTAGCACTGTGTGAGTACAAAATTGCTCTAGAAGCATTTAAAGTAGAAAAAGGCTTTTATATTTGTTGTGTTAAGTAGTTAAAATAAGAAGAATAAAGGGAAAATACTAGGAGTCAGAATCTCTGCCAAGAGACACCCTTCCATGCCTGCTGCAAGGAACTGGGTCATGAAAGAGGGAAAAATTAAAGGAAACAAGCAAACAAATAAGCAAGGGGAGAGGGTACGGATTGTCTCAAATGCCAGAGGGGGGAGTTAGAGCTACAGTGATAGGTTCATGGGAAGAGGAAAATCACCTTAGGTTGTGAAGTTCCCTTCACATTATAGTTAGTGCATGCAACTTTGTTATAATGGCAACAGAACAGCTCAAACACCTTGTCTTGCCAATAGAGAACCATCAGAACCCCAGACCATGGCATGGAGGAACAGATGTTGCCACTTGCTGTTGTTTCCCAGCATCTGATATTCAAAGGCATTTTGTTTCTCATCGTAGAGTTGATGTGTTGCCATCATGACAGTCAACACTGGCAGAGGTGCCGAGTATCCTAATTGGGTTTGAAGGCCAACTCAGCACTTCAGACTGGATCCTGATTCAGTCTGATGCCGACTCAACCTGATGTCATCCAGGCCTCCAATTAGGTTGATTCAAAAAATCGGGACTGCCAGGCTGCTCATTGCATTTGGAAAACAAATACACCTTCTTCCTGCACACTGTAAGTGAACATTTGAGACATCATAGCATCAGAAGAAGGAATTGCCAAATTGGAGACACCTGGCATGTGGGATTTCCATATCAGGTACCCTATAGTTTGCTCTTTTTAAAAAACAACAACAGTACAGTTCTTAAAAGCACTGAAATTCAGCTGAGAGCTCCACAGTGCTCATTCACATGGTTCTTGTCTTTCCGCTTACTCAGTAGCATTGACAGCACCTTAGAACCCTTAGCAAACCTTCAGATGTGTCACTGAAGAACTGCACCAAGACAAGCCAATTAAAATGAGACAGGGGAAAAGAGTTAGGAAGAGTTCCTGTTTTTTAAGTAAATTGATGCCCTGAAAGATAGCAGAGGGAACAAACAAGCAGATAGTCATATGTCCTTAGTGGTGGGTGTGAAGGTACAGCAAACTAAATCAAAGATACTTTTCCAGGTGGACAGATTCCTTCTTACTTGGAGGGCACTCTACTAGAGCCCTGAAGATCACCTCTAAGATCCAGGCTTCAGAATTACTATACTGCTGCAATAAATAGCATAACTAAGACTAAATGTGATGGTCTGTTGTTACACTGAAATACTGTATACTTTGGTTGGCGATGGACAGAGACAGAGGAAGCATCTGTGATTGGCAAAGGTAGGTAGGCAAAGAGAAGGAGCAGGGCAAAGCAACCAGAAGCTAACATATACACTTCTACACTAGCATTCCCTGCCCAAGCTATGGAGTCACCATGATACATTTCCAGAGAGATTCCCCAAGACTCAGAATAGAAGTACTGTGCAGAGGAGCACAACAAGCACCACCAAGTCATCAAGTGTCACCATCTCCCCAAGGATTTGGGCAGTTTGGCCTGGCATTGGAAACTTCCATCTCCTGAGTCCCCCCCTCCCTCCCCTCTTTTTCATCATGGCCTGCCTAAACCTCTGGCAGGGAGCAGACTGAGCATAGATGGTAGAGATTTTAGAACTCTTTGTTTTTGCCCTGTTAGCCAAGGCCTTGTTGATTCACTGCTGGGACTTTTCCATCTGAATCCTGAGCAAGAACTTGGTGCTACCTCCTAAGGTTCTCAAGCAGGTTGTTGGTGCTGCAATGCCTGGACAAGTAACTTCTTCTGTTTGTTGCCCACAGTGAAAGAAAAAAAGACCTGAGATCCTATTCCATCTCAAATTGGTCAGAGACAAGGGCCTGCCTTTTCTTTTGAGATGGCGACCCAGCCTGCTGTCTGCTGTCTCAAAGGCTACACTGTCCGATGTGGTGTTGCTGTTTCCTGCCTGCCTCTAATCTTCAGGTTCAAATACAACTCTCCTCCTTTGAAAGCAGGCTTATTCCCCTTACCGCCTGGGGCTGAAGGCAAGCTGTTCTAATTTGCCCTGGCCTAGGACTGACATGTGTATTTCTGTTATTGCTATAAAGATGTCTCTTGATTGACTAGATTAAAATAATGATCAGATTAAAATAATGTTCGGCTCAACTACTGAACTGAAACATGAAATGATATATGTAGGTTTAAATCATGAGGAGACATAATGAATTGAAATTGAGTTAGTTCTTTGCTCACAGAAACATGAATGAAATGAGCAATGAACATTAAGGATGATAGTGTTTGTTCTGATTTACGTTCATGGTATAATCAAATGTGCAATTTATAGCATAATGTGATTTCAGAATAAAATAAACTCCCTGGCAGAATTCAGGTGAATACACAACTGCACAAATTGAATACAAATACATACAAATACATGCTTTTTGGTCTTCGACCGTAAATAAATTTACCAGTACACTTGCTACTACAGCAAAATGAAGAGAAACAGGGAATTTTAAAAATGCAAACCACACAGAGACAGCAAATTAGGCACCTAACAAAAATCACTTGAAACATGTACACATATAATGTACATGTTTCATCATATAAGAAAGCAAATTAGAGAAAGTGAGATTAGGCAAAAGGTTGCTGGAATCACATTAACAAAACAAAAGGTAGAGTGATGACTCATATGAACTTCCCACCATAATAAACAACTATACTCTCAGAAATATTTTGCTTTGATTGATACAGTACAAACATTGGTAAATTTGGCAAAAGAGTGAAAAAATCTTTGAGAGATAATTGTATATATAATTTTAGTGATTCTACACACTCACCACCTCAAGCACTGTGACTGGACAATGATGGTGAGGTCTTACCTCAGGTTGTATTTCAGAGCTGATAATTAGCAAATGTATACACCAAGGAAAAATCTTAAAATGCCAGTGATTACATTTGTTCTTTTTGTTGCTCTGTTAAACCAAACATGTTTCAATCTGTAATGAAATATTAAAATATCATTTAATATACAACTAAATGACTTCAGAGGATTTTGTTTCTAAATTGTATAATCAGATAAATCCAGGACACATCATTTGTAATTCCACCATCAAATGTTGACGAATCAAACACATTTTAAGGGTAGGTTCCTTCTCTTCGGTTTACACATTTTACTGAGTGAGTGCCTGTTCTGATTCATTGCTTCACAGTGAGCAAAGCCAGCTATGGTCCTGTAATCACATCACCTTGACATTTTTCATAATTGGTCATGTTGGAGACATAATGTCTGGCTTTGGGGCACTTTTAAAAAGACATACAAATGTCCAGATCAGCCAGAAGCACTCTGGTCACTTTCAGTTCACACGGGAAGCAAATTTGGCCATTCCACTTTGAGCTGAACCTTGTACAAAACTGGGCCAGATTGCTGGAATTTGGCCTAAGGCAAGAAACAATTGATTCATTTGACTCATTTAAAGTTGACTCCTTAATCCTTTATGAATTTGCCTTACCTACTTTATCCATTAAGACATTGTGTGCAGAAGGAGTCTGTAGAATTAACACTCATCTAACAGTGATTTATTAACCTTTTGTATATTCAGCTTACCTGCATGCCAGAAAATGCTGCTTAAGATTTTTAAACTTCCATATACCATAGTCTCCGTGGTTCCATGGATACTTTTTGTGAGTCAGAATAAAAGACTTGTCACAATTAGAAAGTGTTGTGTTTTTAGTTTGTGTTGGTTGAATTAAATACCAATTATATTTTGCCGAGGCAAGAACTTCATATTTAATTATCTTTTATCTGACACATAGTGAGCTACTACTGGTTGCAGCTGTGAACAGTAACAGGAGAGCTATGAAACCTGATGGACATTCTGAATATGAAAGGCATGTGCTTCAAGAAATAGGACATGATTCTAATAGTATAAAACAAAATGAAGTTGACCATTTATTTATAGTATAATTGATACAGTGGTACCTCTATTTACTAGCAGCTCAACTTACGAGCAATTCGACTTAAGAGCGGGAAACCATTGGCATTTTAACTGCTGCCTTACAAATTTTAGATGGGGTCTCCTCTACTTTCAGTTCCCCCCCTGATTATTTTATGTTTTTATTTTTTTAGATATGGCTGCTCTACTTATGAGTTGTACTGCTTATGAGCATGCATTCGGAATGGATTAAACTCGTAAGTAGAGGCACTACTGTATTCTAAAAGCCAAACTTATATCATTATTGTTGTGTTTTCAATGAATACGCAGCAATGATGTCTGGCTCCCTTTCCTTTGCGGTTTATTCTATGCCATTAACTGAGAGGTTTAGTGGACTGTGGCCACCCCAAAGATCTCCACAGTATTATTGTATAATGTGAATGCTGCTGACCCCAATCTGCAAGTGCCGAATGGCTGTGGAGTCCTCAGACAATAACTCTATAGGTTGCAGCTTGGAATTTCGAACTGCAACCACTTTTTATTGAAATAGCAAAACTGGTAACAATTGTCCTGTCATCTTTGCCAGCTTCCCAGGGGGTATAGTTTCCAACACTACCACCCTCAGATTCTATATGTCAGAGGGAGGGGGGCTTCATTGACTTCACTGCCACACACCCCAAGTTCCAGTCCCAAAAACTTCTGAGCATGTTCCCTCCATCCCAAGGTGTCCACAATGTCCACAAGATCACATTATACTAAAGCTTTGACACTTCCTTTTGTGAAGCAAAGGAGACCCAGCAAGAACAGAAGGTTAGTTTGATGTAGTAAAACAGTCACACATATGCCATTGGATGCTTTTGGCTTTTAATCACCCATCAACCACAATTATGGATATTGTGGTTTTCCACAATGTGCACAACTTGTGCAATATGCATAATTTATATAATTTGGACAATTTGCCCCCAAAATGTTTTCTCTCTGATGTGAGAATTCTTCTTTCTCTTCGTAGAAAATATCTTGCTGCTTTACAGAAGAGAATTAAACAGCTGTGGCTTCTCATTCTTATGCAGAACACCAAGGCATCAGGTTTTCCACAATGCTGCTCTTAACAGCACTAGCCAGTGATGAGGAATCATGGAAACTGGAGCCTAATGCCATCTGTAGGGTCAAAGGTTGCCCCCCTCCTGCAATGGATGGTGTAGTCATTCCACTGAGGATCATATCAAATCAGCAATTCCTCTCATGATGACAATACTACCTCTCCCAAAAGTGTATAATAAATCATTTGCAGTTCCCTGTTTTTAAACAGAAGATGACTTGACGTTATGAATTGAACTTCATAATGATAAGACTAAATGTTTTCTTCACTACCTTGATCTCCAAGGATCTATCCTGTTTGTTCTGGACTAGCAAAATAAAAATGTAACAATGAACACTGCGGTGTCATTAAAATAAAAATTCTTTTTATGACCTTATGCTCTAAAGAGGAGGGAGTAATCAGTCTACAGAGCAAAAAACCTTTGCAGTTGCAAGACATTTTTTCTTAAATAAAGCACCCATTGCTTCCAAGTTGTCCTACAAATTCAACAAAGTTTGTTTCCTGAGATTGCTATGCTGTGGCATGGATTGTTTAAATCTCTTTCTCTTTCCACCAAATATTTTGTAATTTGTTGGTGTCAGTTCAGATACATAACATTCAACATAGCTGGTTTGTATTAAAATACCTTATATTTCTCACAGGTTTCTATCCATACAGGTATATCTGTGACAGATGAGAAGTGACTGTGTTTCATTTGTGTCTGTGCCTCTCCCTCCCTCTCTCTTTGTGTGTGTGTGTGTGTGTGTGTGTGTGTGTGTGTTTAATGACTAGAATAGAAAATTGAGAAAAAAAGAACAAGTGGCCTTTGGAAAAGATTCCAAAAAAACTCAATGTTTTAAGATCTTTTTAAAAATAGCACAAAAAGCGACAGCTACTATTTTATTCATGCTCAAGACATTTCCAATGAGCCAATTAATGTGGCCACTGAACTGCTGACCCATTTTTTGACATAATTACTAATTTTCATGTAGCCATAAGAAAAAAAGACCCAGAAGTGTATTTTAAAATTGGCTCTGCTGAGCACTATTTTATTTTAAAGGTAATAGAATTTGTACATGCAGTATGAGAAAGTAAGGGGAAGGGGGGGGGGAATAAAAGGAAGTTCACAGATTGAAACTGGGACAGGAAGAGACCTTACTGGAAGTCACACCATTCAGTAGATTGGTAGTAAGACATCCAGCAGCCTCCAACCTGCCTGCTAAATAGAGGAACATTAAAAGAAAACAACCAGTTTAAATGTAGGTAGATCCTGCTCCTCTTTGGCTTCGTAGTGCGGAATGGCTGGACTGAAACTCCTCCTAGTTTGTCAGTGGTATTCTGTTAAATGCTAAATAACTTAATACAATTGTCTCTATAGCTGTGCTCTTAAGAAAAGGCTAAATATATCTTAATCCATATCTATCCACTATCTTAATCCATATAAAAATAGTAGCTTTCATCTCCACCAGGGACAGGTCTTTTGCAACTCTAATAGGTCTTAATTGAAGCCAGCCTGCCACTACTAGAACCTAAAAAGCCCGCTTGCTTTGCAACAAGGAAAGCCATACATAGATTAAAAACTAGTTATTCCAACCCACTTATCGTATATGTATCTGAGCCTTTTCAAAGTAAATTGTCAATTATGGTAGGAAGGGGAAAACATTTTGGAGATGAATTCAAGCAGTGTTTCAGGCACTTCAGCATGCATCTTTTTAAGGGTGACTACGAAGCTTTTATCTACTGTTATTTATGCTGCACACTTGAGTGGCTGCACCGTTATTCAGACCAATGTAAATGCCCATGTTTCTGCTCCATTTATTCCCCACAAGTAGAAGTTACGTGGAGGGTTGCACATGCATTAATGCTAATTGTGGCTGAATTGCCTTCACAGCTTTCTTTCCCTTTGTCCAGCTTCCAGTTTATTACCAATTATGTGGTCCTGGCTTTGAGGGATCAAACTGTAGATCTAGTTCATGGCTATGTGAAATTGCTCTTTGTAAGCTTTGAGGATTTAGATTCTGTGCAAAGATATGAACCAGGATCTCACCTTTGACACTTCCGTGTGAGAAGTCCTAGGGCAGACATATCCAAAGTAAGGCCCAGGGGCCAAATGTGGCCCATTTTCACATTTCAAGCAGTCCACAGCCTCTTTTCCCTGCCGGCTCAGCTTGTCATGCATCCCCACCAGTTGGCCCCTCCCCGTACCGGATGGAGACATCAGCTTGCAGTTTTATGGTGTGCCTGCCCTCCCTGCCCTTGTCTGTCCCCCCAGCCACTTGCCCAGCCTACCCACCTCCAGCTGTGTTGCTGCAGCATCTTCCCCACCTCCTTGCATGTTATAGAGACTTGTCCAAAGTCTGGCCCAGGGGCCAAATGTGGCTGAATGGTCGGCCCCCCACACATTTTCACCTCACCAAATCTGGCCCTCCTTGCAAAAAGTTTGGACACCTTTGTCCTAGGGTGTCATGGAATTCCTTGTGGGTGGCATCAGGAAGCATCCATATAAACTGCCTCTGGGAGGACAGAGGCTGAGGGCCACTGTGCTTTCATAATTCTTAAAAAATATACCTTGTCAACTTCATTGCATATGGATGGCTCAACTCCAGAAACCCCTCCACTTCCCCATAGCAATCTCTGGCCTTCAACAGAAATCAAATTAACACTGTGGACACTAGAGCTGTATTTGAATGCTACGTGAGGGAATATGTGCTCAAGAGGTCAAAGCATTTTAACAGCTTTGTAGAACGGAACAGGGAATTTAAGATGGTGCAGCTTCTTATCCTGAAATTCCCTCTTTTACCCAGGTATGAAAGGTAGACGACTCCTCTTCTCCTTATCTGAAAATGCCCATTCTCCTTAGGAGCCTGATTAAAATGCACGACTATAGTCCAAAACTGTGTCCATGACTCAGGCTCAATCCCAGGTAGCTGGCTCAAAGTTGACTCAGCCTTCCATGCTTCTAAGGTTGATAAATTGAGTACTCAAGCTTTCTGGAGGGAGGGGATGTGTAGCTCACATAATTCAATTGTCAATCACCCACAGAATGTTCAAAGTGCTATGTTGTGGTATATAAGCAACATTAAAAAAAGTTAAAGGTTTTCCCTGCACATGCGTGCTAGTCATGTTCAACTCTAGGGGTGGTGCTCATCTCTGTTTTCAAGCTAAAGAGCCAGTGTTGTGCAAGTCTGTGGCCACGTGGCCGGCATGGCTGAACGCCTTTCTGCGCACAGAACACTGTTTCACCTTCCCACTTTTTACAGCGGTATCTATTTGCATTTACATGCTTTCAGACTGCCAGGTTGGCAGGAGCTGGGTTTAACAGTGGGAGCATGCTCTGCTGTGTGACACCTGGGATTCAAACGGTCGAGCTGCCAACTTTGCCGCTGACAGTTTCAGCGCTCTAGACCACTGAGCCACCACGCCCCCATAAGCAGCACACTTTGCAGTTTTTGCTTTTTCATCTTAAGGACAATAATAGATCAGCACTATTACATTGTTTAAAGAGCATGCATTTCTGGGATATTTCGGACAGAGTTTCAAATCAGGATTCCAGACGCCTAGATTCAAATCCTTGCATGGCCGTGGAAACTCACTGGTGGTGTGTGGAACTGGTAAAAACCCCTTATTAAATATCTCACATACCCTGAAGACCCTATGAGGGCTACTATATGCCTGATGCAATTTGGCAACGTCTAACACATTACTCAGCTGTTCAGTAGTTTATTACATAACCTTAGGAATATTTTTAAATGATTTTTTCATGTGGTCAATAGGGCCTATTAACACTGTATAATAGGATGAGAATAGAAGCCTATAGCTATATCACTGGTCACATCTGTTTGAGAATAACAGCACTTTATTTCATCTTTTCATTTGTTTTTATTTTTTGGGAGAAGCTCAATAATAATTACAATATTAGCTGCTCCAGTTGAAATCTTTCAATGCAACAGCACAAGTTGATACACAGTTTGGAGGTTTAACATTACAATCTTATTCCTGTCTACTCAGAAATCATCTCCAGTTAATTCAGTGGATTTATTCACAGATGAGTGTACATAGGTTTGCAGCAAATATTGCATTTTGAAAGCTAGCCTGAGTCTAATTCTAAGAATTGTTCCACTGACAAATACATTCTTTGTGCTGCAATGAGCCATGAAGTAACTATTGCAGGACGTTTGACAGCACTGCAAATGTTTGAGATCAGTTTTAGAAAAACATAAAACAACATACTTGGCCAAAGCAACCAATTTCTTAGCCACTTATCTGGAACTAAGAGTGCAACTACACTGGCTTTGCATTTCATTTACAAACTCTATTACACTTGAAGTTGCAATCAGAGCTCACATGGGAGCTGTGGATTGATTTGGGAGTTCACCAATCCTATGAGTCACATTCCTGTCCAATCCACCCCCCCCACACACACAAATTCTTTCCTTTCTTTCTTTGGTCCCACCCTTTTAAAAATTATTTCATTCATTCATTCATTCATTCATTCATTCATTCATTCATTCATTC
>JAHTLZ010000237.1:50833549-50843861 GCA_023846285.1 Phrynocephalus versicolor
TAAATAAATAAATAAATAAATAAATAAATAAATAAATAAATAAATAACCACAGGGATTATACTGGTTTTCTTAAAATCAAAGTGTGATGCTCATTTACCACCTTATATTGCACTCTCTGGGAAGTGTATAATTAAATTATTCAGGCTACACATTCCCCTTGCCTTCAGCAAGTTGGGCACTCAATTTACCTACCTCAGAAGGATGGAAGGCTGAGTGAACCTCAAGGTAACTAACTGGGATTGAACCCATGACATAAGCAGATCCTGAGCCACAAGGCTCCTTGCTTAGCCAAAGCTTATTTTATAATTCATTATCATGTTTTACTCTCTTAGGCCTGATGTGTCTCTAGCTATGGACTGTCCTGGAGCTAACAGAGCCCCTAATAAAGCTTTGTGGTTAGAATAGCCAGAATGGATAAATGGAGTCGACTATGATGAGGTCTGTCATTTTGAGGACTGCTCCATGGTTATCCAAGACAAGGGATATAAGATTCATATGAAATGCCTCTTATGTTATAAAGGAGAGTCACTGGGTAATTTCTAGAAAATATTTGTATTTATTTTTTCTGTTTCCTGTATTATCTCTTTCATTGCACGGAAGCATTGGGAAATGTGGGGCAGAAGGAGAAATTATTTAATTACCCCAAATTATTTTAGGGGTAATATAATCTAGTGGCAGCAATTTTCAGCAATGAAAGACTTCTTACTTTGGCGGTGAAAGGGATTATACAGGAATTGAAAAAGCTGTGGGAAAGAAGTAGGCCCTTTTTACTTACTGAGAACCCCACCACCCTAGTGACATCATCACTCTTCTGCTGGTGCAATTTAATACAGGATTTCAGCCACAATGCCCATTGGAGATTTCTATTACAACTCCCAGATTGTCATAGGAAGCCCAGCCACCGACAATGGTGTTATATGAGTCCAGGACTCGTTGGCCAAACAAAAAAACCTTTCCATCTGAAAGTCCTATGTACTTCTCTTGAGCAGGCATCTGCACTGCCTTTCCTGTGAGGTTTACATCAGTTGGGCAAGGAGAAGAAAAGTGGCTTTCCTGAACCAGCTCCTTTTAACTGGAACCAGGTCGAACTTCTGTCAGTCTGGTGACAACCTGTGGTTTCAGATCTAGAAACCCTGAACTCCTTTTGAACTGATGTTAACTGTGTATAAATACTGTAGAATTAGGTTATTAAGGTTTGGTAACTCAGCACACATTCCTTCCAGCACACATGCTCCAAATATAGTTGTTTGGCTTTCCTATGAATACAAATTGCAGTTTAAAACAGCTGTGATAGAACCTAGAAATCCATTTATCTATCTACGAAATGCCCTCTGTAATTCTTTGCACAGCAGTTGTGAGAAGAAGTAAACTTTGCATCATAAAACAAAGCCTGACTCATCTCTAATTAAGTGGCCAATTTGGAAAAGAAATTAAAGTTTACAAGGAAAGAGAGCAGGTTAGAGAGGAAGACACGATGATAAGGCTTTAAAATAACCCATTATTAACAATCTGCAGCAAAATCAATCTGTATCTGCAGTTCAGCCAATCCTTTAACAAGCTGAACAATGGCTGAGGTAACTATTTGGGGAAATTATTGCTATTTATAGAATACAATCAATGCTTTATTGAACCAAAAATATATGATTCCTACTGTACTTTACTTTCAGTAGCCAAGTTGCCTGTATATTAAAAGCTGTTGTACAAAATACAAACAAATAGGTGTAACATCGGACTTTTGCAGGACTTCAAGCCATTTATGATCAGATTCCACTGTCCTGGGGTGCATAGCTGTGCGGTTTGCACAGGAGAGCCTTAACTGGAAAGGAGACCCATAAAGAGGAAGTGAGAAGGAGAGGCCCTTATTCCCCTCTCCCACTGTTCCCCCAGGATCTGCTCCCCTTGCTGGGCGGATGAGACACAGTTGGGGGAGGAGAGGGCACAAAAATGACTTTGTCCCCAGGCGCTCCAAACTCTAGCTACACCATTTTTTACTGGAGGTAGTGATTTTCAGAAATGCAATATGCCCTCCTGCTATCTTGTGGTTCCCCCAGGTAAGCAACCATAAAAAGGATTACACAGGAGCTTCAGGAGCTTTGGGACAGAAGTAGGAAAAGTTAAATTTCAGAAAAATTGTTCCTGCTGTTGACAGTCTTAAGCAGGTGTGAGTTACAGAGGAGGATTTCATAGAATCATAAAATCATAAAATAGTGAAGTTGGAAGGGGCCTACAAGGATAACCTCCAGGTGGTTCCCTAATTTTCTCTTGAATACCTCAAGTGTTGGACCACTCACCACTACTTGAGATAATTGTTTTCACTGCCATACTGCTCTAACAGTTAGGAAGTTCTTTGATATTCAGCTGAAAGCTGGGTTCCCTTAACTTGAGTCCATTGTTGTGCATCCTGCATTCTGGGATGATCGAGAACAGATCCTACCCTTCCTTTCTATGACAGTCGTTCAAATATTTGAAAAAAGTGCTATCATATTGCCCCTCGGTCTTCTTTTCTCTAGGCTAAACTTGTCCAATTCTTTCAGTCTTTCCTTGTAGCACTTGGTTTCCATTTCCCTGATCATTCTGGTTGCCCTCCTCTGAACTTGTTACAACTTGTCAGCATCTTTCTATGTCCAAACTTCGACCCTCCGGATGTTTTGGACCACAATTCCCATAATTCTAAGCTTAGGTTGCCAATGACAAAAGACTGTGGGAGTTGTGGTCTAAAACATCTGGAGGACTGAAGTTTGGACATGCCTGAAAGAATTCCAAGACCACTCTCACTTGTAGTACTGCTGAGCCAGGTGTCCCCCAGAACCAATTTCAGTCAATCTTGTGTTTTTTGCATAGTGGTAGGATGCAAGGGGGGTAAAATGAAATCAATTCCTTCCCCCATAACTATTTCCTATACTTCTGAGAAGTCAGAAATCAGCAAAGAGTAAGGAGAATTTGTATGTCTCTCTCAACTGCAGGCCCTTGAAACTGACAAAATGGCTGCCTGTTTGGAATTTTTGTTGTAAATCTATGCTGACAGCTGTAAATTGAAACTAATAAATGAATTACATAGGTAAAGAAAACTAGACCCTGCTCCTCAGGGGCTGCATAAACACCACAGCTACTGTAATGCTATCAAGCAAAAACTGATAAAACCCTAACTGATTGATTCAATTCCCTTTTGGTAATAAATAGCAAGCTGTGTAGTACAGTAAATGAAATGATGCATGTTTCTCTACTGTTTTCCATTTCCTTAGTTATAAGGTAAGTACCTTTTTTATACAGTGTTAAGATATTTAGCAGAAAGCTGATCAAATATTTATATACATGGTGAAATAATATGAACATATTTCAGTTAGTCAGTGACACATAGGGTAGATGCTGGGATAATGGGATTCAGAAGGCAAATTCCATCTCCAGGTTATACATATTCGCTATGTCATCTACCTATTTCCCATGACTATTCAAACTACACCTTCATAGGTCTTTTATTTGTGGTTGTGGACTATATGAAAAACATGGTCCACAACAAAATATGTAAAGCTTACATAGCATATTGTGTATGCAAGAATTAACGCTATAAACATTCTAATGAACCTACAAAGGGCAAATATATTTATTTATTTATTTTAGAGTATTTTTACCCTGCCTTTCTCCTTGGAAAAGGACCCAAGGTGGCTTTAGTCCCACAGTTCCGCCTTCTGTGTACCTTCATGCACAGTGATCATATTTGCATTAAACATTCAAATAAAGATGCAATTTATTTAATCATGAAAAATTATTCACTTATGCATTTCTTCCTCCAACTCTGCACAATGTAATGAAGTCATTAATATATTTTTTAAAAATCACCCTCACTCTCCCACAGTTTTAAAAGAGGCCAACATTTTAAAAGTCAAAACTGTGCCATTGGCAATTTTTTCCCATCCTTTTTCAAACTCAGTAGGGATAGGGTCAACCTGACCTCTTCCCTTTGTCAAGGATTTTTACAGTTAATTTGCATTTGTATATCCATCTTCTTTTGGTGCTGGGACTTAGAAAAGTAATTAATTTTGATGAAGTCTTAGATTATAACCCTTATCTGAATAGAAGTGATATTTTCCTCTATCCAAGACCAAGCCATTTCAGATATACAGATCAAAAAAGCACTTGAATTGGTGTCAGAACAAAACCGGCCACTGCACTTGGTTCAGGATGAGTGGTAGACGGTCTCTCAACTGCATACCAATTGACGTTTATATTTTATGCTAGTTTCAAATTACACACCTATGTAGAGCTTTACAGTAGAATATATGACAAGGGGTTAGGGAATGGCAGCTGACAATTTATTTTCATTTTGACCTCACCCTCCAATGTACTTCGGAGCAGTTGCTTCCATGCATATAAGACATGAAGAAGTAAGATTAGCACCAATGGCATGTGAATGGCAATTGTTTTGTCTGGCTGTCTCCCTTCCAAGCTGAGAAATGTTAGCATTTGGGTATCCAATCCAGCTTGAACACAGGTTGGTTATTTTCATTTTTGATACGGTAAAGAGTAGGGAGGTGCACTGCCTAAAGACGAATGGCAAATTTGGACTGAACAAGGGCTGCTTGTAAGACTCTGAATGGACCATGGGACACAACAGATGGCCCAGGGACACCCATGGGACAGAGGCACTTGGTATTTAACACAAATCCCTCATATTAAATCTAGTATATGCATTTGTAGGTAAACATTTGTTAAAATAAAATGATAGCATTTAAGAAAGGGAAATATCAATGAGATATTTGAGAATACATAGAAATATCAATGCCTTATAAGGAAAACAATAACCTGGCACCAAAGGAGAAGAGTAACAATTTTATCCCCTAAGACTTCAGCACATTCCAATCATGGATGGAGTCACACCTCTCCTTCTTTTTAGAATGGCACAATTACAGCAGACACATCCAAACTTCGGCCCTCCAGATATTTTGGACCACAACTCCCATAGTCCTTTGCCACTGGCAATCTAAGCTTAGAATTCTGGGAGCTGTGGTCCAAAACATCAGGAGGGCCAAGTGTGCATGTGTGTATTGACGGATGTCTCTGCATATTTTGAGTAGTGCACGAAGAACCAAAGAGCACCAGGTCTGTAGAACTGAATCTTCTGATTCATTCTTACAGTTCTTCATTCTTTCGGGCATCAGAAAAAAGTCTTTAGTGGGCTCCTATGGCAGTCACAGGACAGTGAGGGAGATCTTTTAAAATTGTTGTCTCCCTCTTTCCTCACTTATATAACAAATATGTGAATACTAGGTGGGGTGCCATTCTATCATTTTGATACTTCAATAGAGATGGGCACGACTTAGCGGTATTTTCGTTTTCGTTTTCGTTTTCATTTTTTCATTTTCATTACGTAACAAAACGAAAACGAAAAACGGTTCAAAAATGGACCGAAAACGGAAACGAAATGACTAATTTTGAGCCAATTTTCATTTTTCGTTACTGGAAAAACACATAATGGAGCTAAATGGGGAGAAACGAAAAATTTTTCGTTTTCATTTTCGTTTTTCGTTTTCATTACGTAACGAAATGAAAACGAAAAATTTTGAAATTAGCTCACGAAAACGGAAACGAAATGAAACGGACCCTAGCCGAAAACGAAAACGAAAACGAAAAATTTTTTCTGAGTCGTGCCCATCTCTATACTTCAAGTTCTTTTCTCCACCCTGGGATCTCTCTGGAAATTCACCTCAGATGGTAGTTACACAATTTGTACAAAGACAGTGCACTTCCAAAATAAAGTTAAATTATTTTGGAAGTGAACTATATACCTATTTGATTAAAACTGAAATGCCATCAAGACAAATGGCATTCTCACTATCACAAACAGCATTAAATGTCAAGATACTATTTTTCTGCATGTCTTATGTCTCATTATAATTTGATGTGAATGACCTAGATGAGTAAGCCCTATTAAGCAAACCCATTTACTTGGTGGGATTCTCTCACCAAATAAATGTGTATGGCAGTGCACCTAAAACATATGGGGGAAATACTGTTAAATTATGCTACATAATACAACAATATGATATACACTACATTACAGAGCAGAATTCTCAATGAAGCCCCCTTCTCCTTAGCCTGTTATCTTTTAAGTAGTGCTGTAAAACTTCCTTTTTAGCATGACTATGGGAAAGCTATTACGCTTTTGCAATGTAGTATATTAACATCTGCATACTGTTTTTATAACTAGCCTGGTTTCTGCAATTTTTATTGTAGTCTTTTTAAAATTATCATTATGTTTCTGCTATTTTTTTGTACAGGAGAATTTAAAATTCTGCAAGTGGGGTTGATTTATGATGGGATTAGAATCTGGATGCTATGATTCCATGCAACTGTAGCCAGTATACAACATTTGGCACCCAGAGCTTTTTAGGTTTCATTGAAACCCACACAGAGGAAGGTACCTGCTTTTACAACTGTGCAAATGCTTACAAATAACTTTGTCAGAATCTCTTGGGAACCTCTGATGCCAGAATGACTGCTGAATTACTTTACATTAGCTGTATTTCCTTGTTGAACTCGTGTACCCAAATACATCAAGCAAATCAAGAAATTCTGAATAGGATATTTGGTTTATTTACATCGCATGTGCAGGTTGCAGAATCCAACTTTTCAGGTTTCATCCAAGGATCTGCATTACTTGTGCAAAATCTTCACCCTATGACTACACCTCCATGTGTAAGCATAGTTTTTTTAAAAAAAAAACTCATCATAAGTCAAATTGAATAAAAATGAAAAGTCACCACACTCTAGTTAAATATGCAACAATTGTACACCCCCCTTTCCTGATTTATTTATGGCTAAGTGCATTGTCACGTGTATAAACTTCTTGAACATATTGTACAACTGGGGCTTCTCTCTGCAGAACTACAAAGATTCACGTACACAATGCAGCATCTATACCAGCCTTTGTCGCTGGTACGGTGGGCAATATTGTTAGACCAATGGTAAATTTTGATCTGTGATAAACTGAAGCTCCCTTGGATAATATGATCTTTTAGAAACTAATGTCAGGAAGAATGAAATGACCATAATTATAAATAAAGACATCAGTCTCCCAATCAAATGCAGACTAGTTTATTCAATCATATTTCTAGTAGTTTGTATGGTTGTGTATAGTGATGGGGCTGAATTTTTAAAAAGTGATTCATCATGATTTGTGATTTGTCATAGCTAATGAATCAACAATTGATGAGCTGATGAATTACCAGAAATGAATTGACAAATCAATGAATTGATTCATGTCTCATTTAAAATGCTATAAAAAGTCCCCTGGCATCAAGAAGCCCCAAATTTGCAGGGATTCTTCCTCTTCCTGTCTTCTACAATATCTGTGGGTTTGGTAAAGACTGGGTTTCAGAGTGCTGAGTTATATACCCACCAAGTGCCCCCCCACAGGAAAGTGCCCTTTAAGAGCTGGGTTAGGAGAACCAAATCTTAACCAAACTTGCAGGGATTGTAAAGGAGAGGCAGATGAAACCTCTTTGCAAGTTTGGAATCTCTAGGTGTCTGGGGAGAACTTTCCTGGTGGGTCTTATTTGGAGGTGCATAACTCAGAAATCAAAAATGTGCACCAAACTTGGAGGGATTATAGAGGAGAGTCATGGTGTCTCTAGATGCCTTGGGAGCCATTTTATAGACAAAGGAATTAACAATTCAAAATTTGCTAAAATTTAATCAATTTGTATTAGTCAAGGAACTTTATTTATGACAAATACAAATCGATGTGTATTGACGATTTAGCCAAATTTGTCAGAACACATGATTCATTTTTCAATTCACCACCATCTCTACTTGTGAAACTTGGAATTTGAGGATGACAGATAGGAAAAAGATAAGATTTATTTGAATTATTGTCCTGGAGATACTACACATCCCTGTAATGATTACCAAAAAGGAAGTCCTAGACAGAATCAGTCCAAAAATATATCTGAAAGCCAAGATCAACAAACAAAAACTGTCATACTTTGATCATGTTACGCGAGCCAACTCATTCAAAAATAGAATCATAATGGGATTGGTCAGTGGTAAAAAGTGACGAAAAAGAAGACGGGGCCAAGGACTCTCTGTCTTGACTCACCATCAGAAGGGACACAGCAATGACTTTAATGAAACTAAAAGAAGCTGTAAGAGATAGAAAGGCACAGAGAGGACTGATCCACAGAGTGACCAAGAGTCAGTCATGACTGAATGGATAAAAGGACAGTAATTAGAAATCTGCACAATCTGCCAGTCCAGCAGTTTGTGCCAGTTTGTTTTTCAGCTGAACAGGTCTTTGGTGGCTCCTAGCTCCTCCTCCTCCAGTGGGCTCCCATGAGAGGTAGCACCTGGAGGAGGCAGGACAGGGAAGCTGAAGCATCGCCTCTGAGTGGTCACCTGCTGGAGAAGACAGGGCTGGCCAAAAACCAAACTGACACAAACTGCCAAACTGGTGGTTCATACCCATCCTTACTAGTAATTGTTGGTATATGATGTCAGGAGAAGAATGCATAGCCATACCAGAGGTGAAGAACCGGGGATTGGGCACAGGCAGATGGGTTCAGTTTTATACTTTTATGGTATTCTGGAACAGTGCACAGTTTGCAGATAGAGACACAAGGTGTTGGAGCTGTGAGAAAAGACAAAGATGGACTTGTTTGTACATATATAAAGGCGAGTATGCAGTACAGGAGTGAGGTGGTAGAGCTAACGGAGTGTTCCAAAAGGAACCATAAGAACATTCAAAAGTGGTAAACAATAAAGGTAGAGAGTGAGCATGTCCAGAATGCCCAGGACCCTGCTCAGCAAGTGGCCGTGTGTGTACAGGAGCCTGCCCCAGTACTGCCCAAGCATCAGGGTAGACTATAACAACAATGTATAGTTCAAGGGTGTGTGTGGATTGAGTTAGCCACAGTGACCAGACATCCATCACCCATCAAAGGACTGACCATTCTTTGAGCAGAATGTCCCCTGGTAAGTATGCATGTACTGTACTGAGTGAATGGATGGATGAATGGTTACTTAAAATTGTATGCAAAAGGAAATAAACTTGGGACTGTAACTCAGTACTAGTCTTCTTTACGTTTCTGTCTGTGATTGTCTGTCCCTGACTGGCATTCGAAGAACCTCTTCGTTGGTAACAATGTTGGGTGAAATTCTGTGTTCCTATGTTCTCCTAAGGCTGATGATACCATCGGCCAAGGTCATTTTCAGAAACTAAGGTTCCTGCTTTGTCCCATGGCTCCCATGGAAAAAGTCCCTTTCACTCTGCAGAAGATTTGGAATATGTGGGATGGAAGGAGGGTTTAATTATGGTAGTGAAAATTAATTGCTGAAAAGTGGCAGTGATGTCATGTTGGCAGCAGTGATTTTCAGTAATTAAAGATTTCCTCCTCCTGTCCTACAGCTCCATTAACCTCCAGTGGAATTAAACAGCAGTTATGAGAGCATGCATATTTCCATGACTATTTTCAGTCTCCATGTATTCTTCATTTCCATTTCTTTCATTTCTTTAACCTCTGGGACTTCACTCTGTTCTCCTTTGCTTAGTTCTCATTTTCTGGCTTTTATTTCCTGACTTTTAAGACTTACACAGTTTCATTTGTTTTCAGGATCTACATGCATAATTTTATGTTCTGCTTGATTTCTTTCTTTCTGTGAGAGGGTTTCCACTATGAATGGTCTTCAATACCAGCATGTCATTATGGGGAAAAGATAGCCAATATAAAATCTGCCAATACTGAATGACCTGGATCTTGGGAACATAATCCTTACTTGACACAAATTCTTGGTATTCAATAGTTACCTTCTGAAACTGCATCGCCCTGGAAAACAAATGGTAATCCCCTTGTTTTTTTTTTGGGGGGGGGGTTCTGAAGTTTATGTAAAAGAACAGAGGCAGGACTTTTTCATTATACTAGATTACTGTTCTGGAATTTTTTTGGATATTACATGAGTAATGATTTTGCAAGTAATAGTTTGTTAGTGAAACAAACTTCAATAATGACTTTTGGTCAAGAGCTGTGTAGAGAAGCCATCCTTAACCCTTATTTAGCTATGGTAATACACACAAGATGAACTATAGGCCGAATCTATATAATTTTACTTTCAAGAATTGTGGTCATGTTATTGTTATTTATTTACTTATCTGTTGCTAGCCGTGCTTGTATCTTGACATATATAGAATAGCTGGACATCAGCAATTTAGTTTCTAAGGGCACAGAATAGAAAGATACTATGTACAGTAATTTTGCAGTATACCCCCAATACATATTTATTTATTTATTTATTTATTTATTTATTTATTTATTTATTTAT
>JAHTLZ010000237.1:50855979-50875244 GCA_023846285.1 Phrynocephalus versicolor
CTATCTATCTATCTATCTATCTATCTATCTATCTATCTATCTATCTATCTATCTATCTATCTATCTATCTATCTATCTATCTATCTATCTATCTATCTATATTTGACTTTTATACTGCCCATCTAACCCTAGGGCTACTCTGGGCGGTTTACAACATAGGATAACATGACAAAATAATGAAGGAACATATTTAAAAAACCAAAATACAAGGAGCATATTAAAACAAAATATACATAAATCAACAACAATAAACTAAAATTAAGCTAAAATGAAGATAAAAATAGCAGGAGATTGATAAAACAGGAAAAAAGAGAAAAGATAGCGGTAAAAAGAATAGTGTCTTACTGGATGTTTGAGAAATCAGGAAAGGCCATTCTATACAACCATGTCTTCAATAGTTTTTTTAAAAACTTTGAAGCGAGGATGCCAGCCGAATTTCAAGGGGTAGATGGTTCCATAACTGGGGAGCAACCACCGAGAAGCCCCTACTCCTTGTTACAACTAGTTTTGTGGAAGATTCGGAGTGTGTGTGTTTATGGCATTATTCTCATTTTTTCACACTGCACAGGGCTTTTGCTTGTGCATGTGTGAGCACATAACTCCTCCCCCAGCTATTGCTGGTTCCTTTGTAACCAAAATAAAAACAGTTGTGATGGGTGCACAAGGAAGGTAAAGCCCTGCATGGGGGTGGGTGAAATGTGCACAAGTTGAGAGTGAATTTTGCTGGCCAATGAGGTGGCTATGCAGGGAACATGGAGGGGCCTTCATGTCATTATTAATGCTGCAATGTGCTGTCCAGGGTGGGTGGGGTCCCTGATGTAGGGGTCTGCAGAAGTAGGCAATGGGCTGTATCTTGTTGGCTACACATGGAACTTGCTATTGAAGGAGGCTATTTTGATTCCTAACCCTACTGTCCTATGGCCAGCAGGTGGAGATAGAAAAACTGTCCGGGTAGCTCAGTGGAACCAGAGCCTGGCATCTGGATTTCAAACCAGCTGATGTGGCTCAAAGCATAGCAGAAAAATAAAGGATTATTCAAACATCAAAAATAGAGACAGAGTTAGGAGGTGAATAATCAGGCATCAGCCATTATCAACATGATCGAGGAAGGGCAATCTAAATAACCTGGTCTTTAATTAAATATTTCCAGTGAGGAAGCTTGGTGAATTTCAACAGGTACGAGTGGTTTCCATAGCTGTGGAGTGATTACTGAGAAGGCATTACTTTTTTGGTGGAGTCACTCTGCCAGAGAGCGAGGCCCTAATTTAGGGCTATGCATGTTATCATTAAAACCTTGAAGTCAATGCAGAAATGTATTGGAAGCCAGTGCAGAATGGCCAAAACAGGAGTAGCATGTTGGAATCTATTTGTACCTATTAATACCCTGGTCACTGAATTCTGCACTAACTGCAGTTCCCCCATTAGCTTCATAGGCAGCCCAATGTAGAGAGCACAACAACAGTCAAAAAAAGAATTTTTTTGGACTCACTAGTCTCAGTGGAAGTAGCAATTTCAAATATCATAATATTTCTCTCTAGAAGAAATACCATACTCCTTACTTTAGAAACACCCACATTTACTGGGCCCACAGAGCATGTTGGAAAAATAAATGAGGCGACAAACTATGTGCACAATTTAAAACTGGGAAATCTGAAACATGCATAAAAGCATATGTTAGACAAGAGAGAACAGAGTAAATTGAGTAAAGTAAAGCAAAGCAAAAGCAAATTGTTCTGCTTATACAGTACAGAGGCTACACATGATCCCCCCACCCAGCAAGCTGGGTACTCATTTTACTGACCTCGGAAGGATGGAAGGTTGAGTCAACCATGAGCCTGCTACCTGGGATTGAACCCCAGGTCATGAGCACAGTTTTACCTGCAGTACAGGCATTTAACCGCTGTGCCATGGGGCTCCTTGATTATAACATTAAGGAAAATATGCAAAAATGTCTCCACATTTGCATGTAGGGGAAAAAATAAAGCCTGAAAATGCCATATAAAGCAAGTATGGGAAACAGCAGCTGTTGGGATCTAAGGAAAGGCAAGGGAATCCCGGCTGAGAGGTTTTCACAGGCTAAACACTTTTGGTGCAGGTGGACCTGTGCCAATTGAACTGGGCCTCCGTGGAAAGGGTTTTTTTTGGCAGGATGTGTGCTAATCTTGTCATCTAGGTATTACCCCCCCCTTTGATGCATTTTGAATGTCTTTTTTTCTGTTTCATTCTTTTTAATTAATTGGCTTTATTAATCTATTCAGTTCATCTGCTTTTTACTGTACTTGTTTTACTGCCTTGTGTCCTGTTCCTAATCATTTTGAAGAAGAGAAATTTATAGTATTTGAAATATTTATTGCCTGTCTTTCTCCTAAAAAAGACACAAGTACAAGTGTAAGAAGAATACACATAAAAATAAAACAAATACGTTGAAATTATGTGTTGATTATTCCTGTGCTGCAGTTCAAATTTGGTTGGAAACAATTTTTTCTACTACTTTTCCTACTTGTCCATATTTATTAGTCTCTGGATCTATATATTATTTATATTATATTATTTTAAATTAGTGTAGTCAAGTATGTACCAATAGGGTAGGCATTTAAAGTCTTTTACCCTTTGGGAATTTGGGAATTTTAGGAAGCATATATCAAGAGAGAAATTGTTTATTGAATATTAAACAAACCTTTTGGTGTTTGGAGTGAAGAAATGTAATCTTTCCTACCACCATTTGACATAGTTTATTCATTGTTTACTCATGTGTCATGAAAAGCCCAAACAGCTTTTGACATTTGTCATTTTTATTAATCAGCACACTTAAAACCAACCCAGTGATTTGTTGCTGTAGATAAATCATTGTAAAATAAATGTAGAGGCTCAAACTCCAGCTATCAGATGGACAGAGAGATAAAATGTAATTGGGGCAAAATTAGAATTTCTGCCCTATAATGTTCCTTCAGATGACAATCAAGTCTGAACCAGATCAAATATTTCCTCTGGCTTCTTAGATTGGCTGATCTACAATATTTCCTACCATTTCTTTGCCCTTGTTTCATTTTAAGTAAAGTGGAACGGGGCATCTTTCTTGTGAAATGCATGGCAGATTTCTGTCCTTGCTAGCACTTTACAGCAAAAGCAGCTGCTTCCGCCATTTCAAGAATCCAAAGTACTTGTGGGCTGGTATGCTGCATGGTCATATAAATGAAATTCAGCCAACTCAATTTTTAAAAAAAGCCACACTGGGATATTTTAGTGGAATTAGGCCCACCAGCTGGATCTTTAAAGTGCAAGCTTAGGGGAGTGGGCCAGCCATCCATCTTTCAAAAAGCACAAAAGACAAAGAGAATTTTTTGGAGTTTCTCTGGTATGCTTAGAAAAGCTGAGCTTTGGGGAGAAAGTAGTGGCTATGTTGTTTTTATGTCTCTGGTCACGTTTCATGTACTGACAACATAAGATGAAACTTGATGATTTCCCTTCCCACATAGCTTCTCTTGTTATCTGTCCTGACAGAACAATATTCAAGCTCCACAGCCAGCTCAATATAGATTGATATGGTATCTATTAATATAAGATTTAAACCTGTTCTTGAATACATAGCAAAAGATCTCTGGATTTTCTCCCTTATCTTACCCTCCTATATTTGCGGGCCCTGGTTCACCTCTGTGATATTTAACCTTATCAAGATGTTCTGTCTTCATTTGTATGCTTCGTGGTAATGACTGCCATGCTTTAACTGATATTTATAACATGCTTGGTAATTTTAAATAAGGTAGCTAGCTGGCAAGCAAATAAATTATAACCCCTTGAGACTCCAGTCTTGCACAGCAAGTACACGGTTTGGATCAAAATTATTCCTTTTTTAAAAAAACTTCAGTTTAAGAATATGGGTGACCATGCTTCTGTATTCAGAAGGAAATGGCCCAGTATTGCTGTGCTATATTATGCATATGTTCCCAGCAGGAAAACAGGATGCAAATCTTTATCTAGCAAGGGACAACATGAATGCTGATGACACCAATGTCAACAGTCAAGATGATCTACTACAAACGTCCTGTTGTGCTCACGACCATTCACAAAGAGATGGCCAAGCAAGGGAAAATCCCAGTACCTGTCACTTTTTTTCATCGCCATATCTTGTGCAAACAGAAAGCAATTGTCAGGGTTGTTAAAGCACCCAATCTTTCAAATGAGCTTCCAGATGAGATTATTCATTTTCACTAATTTCTCAGCTACCAGGCTCCTTCCTGCCTGGAATTCAGGAAATTAGTGGAAATGAATCCTAGATCAATATTGGTGAATACCCACATTGAGTGTATTGTTATATGTGGGTGCCTGGGTTTTTAAAATCTAATTTGTAAGCCTTCCAGACTACTGTTCTGAGAAAAGGTAGATATATAAAACAAAGATATCCCTCATGTAGAATTACCCAGTGCTAGAGGATCCCAGAAGATGATCACATGTAGAGATGGGCACGACTCAGAAAAAATTTTTCGTTTTCGTTTTCGGCTAGGGTCCGTTTCGTTTCGTTTCCGTTTTCGTGAGCTAATTTCAAAATTTTTCGTTTTCGTTTCGTTACGTAACGAAAACGAAAAAACGAAAACGAAAATGAACATTTTTTCGTTTCTCCCCATTTAGCTCCATTATGTGTTTTCCAGTAACGAAAAACGAAAATTGGCTCAAAATTAGTTGTTTCGTTTCCGTTTTCGGTCCATTTTTGAACCGTTTTTCGTTTTCGTTTCGTTACGTAACGAAAACGAAAAAACAAAAACGAAAACGAAAATACCGCTAAGTCGTGCCCATCTCTAATCACATGGTTACTGGGGGAGGGCAGAACCAAAGCTGTTTGACTCTCCTCGTTCCTTTCAGTATAGGGTGTGACCTTTTCTCCCACTATCTCCCTTGCCCCATACCAGCTCTTGGCTTTTCCATAGCAATTATTCCTGGTAAGCCTATATCACACATTCTCAGTGTCACAAGAAATCACTGTTTCTCCCATTTGTAAGACTTTTTTAAGAACCAATATCCCAGCCCTTAGAGCCTGGATTCTTTCCAATTAAAAAAAGGTGGGTGAGACCAATAATTGTCCTTCAAGATAAGCAACATTGGTCTGTGAGCTATTTTATATCTGGGATGGCTTTGGGTTGCCTATTTCTGAACAGTGGGTAAAACAGTTCTGTATTTTAAAAATGTGAAAACTCAGATTTATTTGGAATTCCACTATAGATGCAGATATTGATTGGATTAGACACAGGCATGCCCATACTTTGGCCCTCCAGATGTTTTGGACCACAACTCCCACAGTCCTTTGCCACTGGCAATCTAAGCTTAGAATTCTGGGAGTTGTGTTCCTAAACATCAGGAGGGCTGAAGTTTGGACATGCCTGGATTAGAGGATCCCCTCAGAGCGTGAATCAAACAAGACTTTTATCTGTATGCCAATATTTGAGCATAGATAGAATCAGGAGCACAGTGCACAGCCTTGGTAGAAAAGTAAAAAGGAAGATGTTTGGAGTCTTGGACCTTAGCTTTTTTTTTAAATACCTCTAATCCGGATGGGTGTGGGGGACCCTTTTTGTTTTGAAACAGAAACTGGAATTACTAGTTCAAATTTGTTCCTTTTTTAAACAATGCAAGAAAACTGCACCATAGTTCACCATCTCCACCATAAGTAGACCCATGGTATGACTGTATGAAAATGCCCACAATGTCTTGCTGGGCTTCTGTGGGAAAATAATGTTGTAGCTAACATGTTCACATAGATGAGATTTAGGATTAATGCTCTTGCCGCCAAACCACTTAATACACTAGGGACTGAGAGATTTCTGAAAACGTGTGTCATAAAAGAATTGAAGTGGTGGTATCATAAATGGAACAAGAGAGCAAACTTTTAAAAAGGGTAAAAATAGCTGAATAATCATTAATAATTAGAGAGTCCAACTTAATCTTTTTCTCTTTTATGATTTGTCTATGATTCCATGTGTCTGATAATTACAGGAACAAGTTTTTAAAGCAGTATTTAATGAAGCTCTAATTAAATGCAAAGTAAATACATTTTCTAATCTATTCATCTTTGTAGACATTTGATTTGGTGAGAAAACCAATGGAACTGAGTAACTCTACTACTCTTTATAAAATGTTTTGAGTATAGACAGACATGAAATGGGAATATAGTGTTTCATTTTGCTTTGTTTCATTTCAGTCTTTCTTTCATTTTGTTTTGTTAATAGCAGATTTTTTAAAAGAATTTTCATCATGAAACGAAATGCTTTGTAAGGCCATAAATAATGGGGAGCTTTCCTTTTTTAAAAAACATTTAACAGGGAGACCATTGCCCTAAATCAAAGACCCTCAAACCTTCCAATCAATTTGCTTTCAAGCAAAGAACCCTCTGTAAACAAGTTAGAAACCTAATAGCTAGCTGCTGCATGGAGAGATTGCGGAGATACATTCAACAGCTGATCAGCAGCACGGTGAGGGAAGGAAAGAAAATATTTAAAAAACAACCCCCCACAGTCCTACTTAAAAAAAGGAAAGGAAAACAATCAGTTTAAATCAACTTGCAGACACAGCCAGTGAAGGAAAGAGCTCAGCTCCTGGACTGGCTTGCTTCAGGCAGAGCAAGATCAGATATAAGCTATCTCAAAAGCTGAGGTATGGGAAGCAAGGAAAACAAATCAATCAGTTTAAAAACAACCCTCCTCAAGTTGACTGGATCAAGAGGCTAGGACAAATTGTTTCATTTCCAAAACAAAAAAATGGTGTTTCGCTCCATTTCTTGATGACATGCTGTTTGCTGTTTTATTTCATTTTGTAAAGTTTCATAAGCTTACAAAATGACAAAACAGCATGTTGTTTTTCATAAGGTGCCCATCCCTAGTTCTGAGGAAGAAACAGTTCCACCCTCAAATTCGCTGGAATTAACCTCTCTGCTACAAAATTGTGATGTTGAAGGCACATATGTAAAGTCATTGCAACCACTTTGTCTCATTGTAGCCTGAGTCATAAATAAAAAAATTGGGGGTTGGTATGGCAAAGTAAATTATAACTTTTACTTTTAATTAGCCATTGATGTAGCTGGCCATCTCAATATGTATTTATTTCATTTATTTACTTATTTCATTTATATGCTGCCCATCTGGCTACAAGGCCACTCTGGGAAGTTTATAATGACAAACAATACAATTACAGTCAATAATAATGTAAACACAAACAGTTGATTTTAACAATTAAAATAAAATCTTGGTTGCAATCTATTAATAAATTAAAGACAGTAATGGTAAAAAAAATCCTCCACCAATAATAACAGCAACAATACAGTTTGGAAAGCAAGATGGTGGTATGGGATTAAGCACTTAATATTTTAGCAAGGCAAATAGAATATTTGGATATATGCATTTTGGGAACTTGGACTAAATAGTATCTTCTTGTATAAGTATGAGAGGACAAGGACAAATCATTGCCAATAATATCTCCCAACTCTGCCCTACAGCCTCTAGTATTTTTTTTTAAATTGACCATGTATTGAAATGTTTGTAAGGACTTCTTGTATGGGTGTGCATCATAAGTGAATGTGTTTTGGCTCCATGAACAGTAAATTGTTCATTGTGGTTATTAACATCATCTTTATCCAAGGGGTGTTATATAGAATGGATGAATTTATGTAAAAATGCAATACTGATTATTTCAACAGGAGGCCTACAGAGTTTGTGTATCTTGCCATCCATTTCTTATTTCCTGCAGTGGGGTTCTTATAGGTTCTCCCACTGGGTCCTTACATTTTCTTACATTTTGAAACTAGGCTATCTCCTCTCTTCTTTCCTCTATAAGCCAATTTGCATGCCTGTTATAAAAACTTTACTCAGTGCATGTGTCTGTGGTGATCTAATCTGCTGAAGGAATACATTGCAATTAGCCTCTTTAAAAGTATCTATTTTAATCTTATTGAGCATCTTTTTTGTCCACGTCTTTCTGAATTTCATAACATGTCCATCTTTTCATGAATTTAAATTTGGTGTTGTTTTCTTCAGCTTTGATCAAGACACGCTCATTCAGACCATGACAGTTTTAATTACAAGCATAAAGATAGTAACAAGACAGGCTTTCCCATGCCTGCTACATTTAGCATCTTGGTGTATGTCATTGATCTTGATTTTCCAATATTCTGCAATCCTTTGTCTAAATTAAGATGACTAATGAAGCATTAAAAATGAAAGTTTCAGCTAAATTTTGTTTATTACATTTAAAAAGAATCACATCTCAAAATAATGAAAACCTGAAATAATTAGGGTTCACAAGATACTCATTATGATAAAAATTCAAACTCTTTTCATTCCATGGACTATAGAAGATCTATGCTTTTTGATTCTGTGAGGAAAAGCACGAATGAACAGGAAGGTTCTTGATAACTGGATGAAAAATGGGCACATTTTTTGAATATACACAAGATGTGCAAGAGTGTTTGTATATTGGGGTTAGGATCTACAGTACCTGTTTGGTGAGCCCACCTTGACTTTGGAGAATGCAATGGTAGGCCCATATCTTTGAGGAGAGCAGGAATACCTTCTTACATCACTATAAATCTCTATAACTCTGAATAAGTGAGTTAATTTCAAACCAGACACTGCTCTTAATTTATTTCCAAAAGCTATGCTGGATGAGCCGGCCAATTTGCCTTTTATCATGGGTAACTGGTTGGATGATGCTGGGGTGTCAATTTCTCTCAGATTTGTCTACCAAATTTCTCTGTGCAGCAGCAGACAAGACATGAGGGGCAGGCAGATGGAGTTGCAGTGGTCTATCATGATAATACCCCCCATCACCTGGTGTCACATCCTCCAGTTTTCCAGGTCTAAATGTGTGTATTTGAAAGTTGTGATATAGGGATTCTGTTGGTTTACTGCCCACCTTGCTGCTTGTGACAAACTCTGCCAACAGGAGTGATGAATATGCAAAGCATCAGCCAATCCCAGCAGGAGGGCGGGGAATGGTAGGATATAAAAAGGGTGGAGCCTATGCAGTAAGAGTGAAGTACAGTGAAGTTGAGAGTGAGTGCTGGGGGAAGGCACTTTTCTCTGAGAGTTCTGTCAGGCAGTGAGGGCTATACTGTTTACTAGCTATTGAAGATAGGGAGGCTTGTGGAGCTGATTAAATCTGTTACAGTATATGTTAAAGGCAATGCATACCATCCTCAGATATTGTTATATTTATTATCTTCTCAATAAACTTTGTTATTATTTTTATATATCTCTGAGTCGGTCCCAATTCATGAGGCGACGAGTTTAAAAGGTGGCAGCATTATTAAGTGAAGAAAAGGTGGCAGCATTCCCATTCCCATCACAATTCAGCCTCTGGAAAGGGGGAGCGTCACACTGCTCAACAGGCTAGAGACGGAAAATGGATTAGTAAGAGGAAACATTTTCCTTTTAAATTTTTTTTTTGCATGGTATTCCTATGAATGAAATACTGGCATTTTCTCCAAACTGAGACAAAATATTGGAACTTTGGACTAAAGGCCACAAGGGCACCCTGCACATGGCACTCGACAGTAACTCAACTGTAGACAGACACAAAGTCATAAATTCACTAGTTATAAAAAGGGAAAACAGTCTGTTCTTCTATTCAACATGCAAGCCATGTGCCACAAGGCCATATTAGTTCCCCAAGAGTCCCACATTTTAAAACATCATTGAGAAGCATAAGCTTACTTGTAAATTACGCACACAGAAAGTATGCGTCTTACTGTATTGGAACTTTTTTGCCATGGTTGCAGGTTATTCAGTAATAATGGAGGGGTTGAAAGCACATTAGTATTACAGTATTTATTTAATATATGAATTCCCTGTGGACCACGAAGGGAGTGGTGGCAAACTTTGTGGAAGCAGGAAAAAGCTTCATCTTCCCACTGGGGGAAGACCTTCACTATGGTGAAGGTGGAGCTGTTGGTGCTGGACATTAAATCTGTAAATATTTGGTGTGTTGTAAGTAGAATGCTTCTATCTCTTTCTATGCAAAGCTTCTCCATGGTATCAGGAAAATCTTTCCTCCAAACAAGCACTAAACTCCCCTTCTGAAGAAGCAGCTTTTAGCAAAAAAAAAAAAAAAAAAAAAAGGAAAAAAAAGAGGGGTGAATATTTTTGAAAGAAGCAGAGACGTGACAGACGATTGTTTCAAAAGCCAGTTAAGTCTTAATTCGTCACTAATCCTCCAGCTGTGATCAACAGAAAGCAGAGACAAAGATTGAATTTGCAAGCTGGAAATTTTAATCTGGAACCTTAAAAAGTAATAACAGTAGCGTTTCGCCCACACAAAGTTGGTGCTGCAGCTTGATTTATGAATGCATAAAGGGATTAGCTCAAAGGGATTTAAAAACATATGCAACAAAACATACATGTATACATGTTAAGGGATCATGTTAAGGGATCCACGAAACTGTTTTCCTTCTAGAATTAAAAAAATGTTGAATAACACCTTGGGAGGCATGTTTTTCATTTGATTTGGCAAAATCACTGGGCGATAGATTTGTATGTGTATTGCTACAGGTGCCCTTTGATGTTTTGCTCCTTTCTTTTATAATATTCCCTCACGGTTATTGCAAGCCCCAGGCAGGTCTTCCTCCAAAAGCAATGTATACATGAAATAATAAACACATATCCCTATCCCATCCTGGTGCATTGACTATTCTGATTCTGTTATGTGGACCTCTTTAAAAGCAAGTGAACCAATGATGGCTGTGCCAGAGAAAAGGATGCACAATTGTGTAATAAATTCTCATTTGACCAAAGTGTTACCTGCCAATGCTCAGTACAGGTATAACAGTATTCTATTTCCTTCTTGCCATGCTCGTACATAGAAATGGCAGGATTTAATTACAACTTCAGCATATAAGTTTATTTCTATTCATTAAAGGGGAAAAAAGTCCTACCCAAGTAAATTTGTGGGCTTATGCAAAATGTCATTGCTTGAGGTGCTGATCATGTATTTCATAAATAATTATTAGCAGTAGTATTGGAATTGTACATTTATCAGCAGTGAGATTTGTCATGTGTAGACATACAGGAAATTGAAAATACAAAGGACTACTGCATTATTATCTGAGGCTTTGCTGTAAAAACACTTGTTTTTAAATCTAAATATACAAAAGCATAGGGAAAAACTTTGTATTCCAAGGCAAGTTCGTTCAGCTGTTTTTTTTTCTTGAAGAAAGTTTATTTTGCTGTTCTGCTTGTCAAGAAAGTTGTTAAGAAGTTTGAAGGAAGCTCTAAAAAGTGTTTTATTGTTCTCCATAAGTGTATAAAGCTGGGGTCTTGTATATCCAGGAAATGAGTGCTATTAAAAATATGAGTGGTAGTGGGGCTACCTCAGACAGAAATAGTTTAAAGTGTCTTGCAGATTCTCTTACCCTGTAGGTTTTAAAATGGCAGACACACCAATGATATTTAAAAAAGATACATGGGTGGCAGATTCACATGGTTCTCTCTATTATGAAAATAACTGCAGCTAAAGTATGGCTGGGAATTTCTCTGAGTTCATTTTTTGATATGAGCTTGTGATATAACCCATAATGCTCCCTGTACTACCAGTTAAGCACATGTCACTACTCACAGTCTTTATTTTATTGGAACTGGATTGTTGACAAGTATGTACAGTAAAGGCCACAGTTGGGATTAGCTGCAATAGGAATTCTCAGTGCAACACAACGAGCAGGTTCCTGTATCAGCTCACCTGTCAGCCATCTGATGCTCACCTTCTCTAGCCCATTGCTGGGGTAGCCCAGGGCTGGTAACAGTACAGCAACATTTTATTGGGTATATACTCTGCATCCCTTCCCAACACAAGACTACTAGATGGAAGACCTTTTCATACCCACTATGGTTGCTGTAGCAACTCTCCAGGCCAGACCCAGGAATCTGTAGTTTGGATCCAGGATCTGTTCTCCATGGTTAGCATGGCATCATTCAGTCTTATTTGAGATGTTTTCTCTCTGCTCCTCCCATTCAGAATGGTTCTTTGATTCTTTGTGTGGCCTATTTAAAGGACTAGAGGAAACACTATGAGGATGGTGGACAGATAATTCAATTGATGACAGCTGAGCTGACCACACACAAACCTCTATATCAGTGATGGCAAACCTTTTAGAGACTGAGTGCGCAAACTGCACATGTAAAGCTGATTTCAATTAAATTTGTCAAATGTTGTAATCTAAACTGTGAGAGATACAGAATTCATGGCTCAGGAGGAAAGCAGGGGAAATTTGGTATTTTGCTGATCATGGAGAAATTACAAAATTCTTTGAAGCTTTCAAAACCATCTGTGGACTGTAACTTGTGGGCATTTTTACCTCTTCACAATTCCAACAGCTCAGCATTCATAAGGAAGAAGTCACAGAGTTCTATGGACATCTCCCCATCTCTGAAAGAAACACAAAAGGGCATTAAGTGACTCCTCAATAGAAAAGCCTCTTGGGAAGATGCCGTTCCAGGGAAGATCTATAAAATGTGGCAATACACTTCTGCAACAACTGACACGTGTTTCACAAAATGTAGGCACAACACAAAATCCCCCATGACAAAGATGCAATCAATGTTTGCCTTTGTAACAGGGAAAGCAACTGTCACCTTTGTGACAGCCATCCAAGCATCTCACTTCTAAAGCATCCATGGCAAGCATCCATCCTCTCTGATGATCCATCTCTTCCTGAAGGCTTTTAACTATCATGGTTGGATCCCTTAATACCTTGTGAGAATTAAGATGGTTTTTAATGTTTGCATACATTAATGTTTGAATTTTAGCATACAGTTTGATTATTTTTGATTATTTTTAATCTTTAACTTCTTGTGTTCTTAATTCTCTTCCTTTTAATTCTGTGAGCCTCCTTGCTTTATAAATAAAGCAAAATAGGGAATAAATGGCATGCTTGTTTCCTTCACAACTGTATCCTCTCTGATCCCTTTCCTGCTACTAAAGGTGTAAAATAAGGCTATGCTCTGGCTCCAACTCTTTTATGTTCCCTGCTATGCTCTGGGATGCTTACATAGAAGAAATTTTTGGTGTTGACCTTCAGTATTGCACTAATGATAAACATTTCCATCTGTACTATCTGCAGGCTGTAACTAAAGTCTCATTTTGCACAGTGTGTGAGTTTTATTTGCTGATGACTGTGCTCTTAATAGGTAAATAAGGAAGATAAAGGTGCCTTGATCCATTCTCTTCCATCTGTAACAGCCTGTCCAAATAGATTGTATGAAGAACCAGATCTGAAGCTATATGAACATCCCCTAACTGCAGTAGATGAGTTCAAATATCTTGGCAGCACTGTCTCATGCTGCGGTTTCATTGAACAAGTGACCTCACAAATTTCTAAAGCCAACACTGCCCTTGGAAGACTTTGATCCTCTGTGTGGAACTGAACTAGAATGAATCTTTTTGTTAAGCTGAAGATGTACACTGCTATCATTCTATCCTCGTCTCTACTTTATGGAGCAGAGATTTGGACAGTCTATCAAAGCCATGGAAGAAAATGCAATTGTTTTCATCTTATTTTTGAATAATTCATTCTCAGCATCAAAGTCCCTAAGTAAGCACTGATGACAAGCATTTTTACAGTCTTGAACCAGGGTCATTCCATGTCAAAGCAACCAAAGAAAAATCCATATTGGAAATTGATATTATGGATTTGGCACATTTTGGTACATTTGTACCTTACCATGAGATGTTTAAAAATATATTTTTCAGATGTTTTGGTCCACAAGTTTCTGACATATTGCATTTTAAAACTGCAAATAAAATAAAATAAAAAAGTCAAATTTCACTAGCCACCATAAATTCAATGTCATTTAATAGATACATGTGATACCTACTGACCTGGGACAGATGGCATTTTAAAGTTTATGAAGGGGGCTTTTATTTGATATACAACATGATGAAATTGTACATTTTCAAAAAAAAATTACACATTTAAATAAATATACAGTAATATTTGAATTTTTGGAAATTTGATTTGTTAAAATTTTCCAAAAAATCATACTATATATATATATTACTTGTCACTACCAACAAGAACATTTAGGTTTTGTATGATAACATTGAGATACCATCCTGAAATTCATAGTGGTTGGCTACAAGATCAGGATGGTATCTCAATGTTATCATACAAAACCTAAACATTCTTGTTGGTAGTGACAAGTAATTAAATTGACTTGGCCCCGAAAATAGACCAAAATTTCTATACCTAATGATTAAGAACCTTTTTTTTCCTTCTTGGCTAGCATGTTGGATACTTTTGTCATCTCCTGTGAGGTTAGCTTGTATGTTCTCACACACTCACACACACTCACTCACTCACTCACTCACACACACACACACACACACACACACACACACACACACACACACAGTGAGTCCTACCAGCTCCTGCTATATTACAGTTCCTTGGTCATAACTCAGCAAATTTTGAAAATTCTATATTTTCATCTCATGGTAAGGTACAAATGTACCAAAAAGGAACCAAATCCATGATATCAAGGTTCCATGCATTGGATGATTTGACATGGAATGACCCAGCAACAGTACTTTGGCCATGTTGCCAGGACATCAGATTATCATCGCCCAACATGTATTTTTCACAGAAACCTTGTTGCAGGTGCTTGATGTTAGGTAAACAAAGGAAACAAAGGATATACTGAAGACAGCAATGAACCACAACTCCCACAGTCATTTATCATTGGCAATATAGGCTCGGAATTCTGGGAGATGCAGAATGTACTCTCAAGTTGATTTGATTTATGGAAACTCTTTTCAGGGTTTTCTAGAGACAAATGCACACATGCACATGAAGACAGATACAGAGATAAACACTATACATATATTTCTAGAGCTGTTCTCCAAAATTATTCATTTTTTATCATTAATATACTTTCATTAGGAGTATCTTTATTGTGCCTATTAGCTAATTGCTGCTTTTCAGATCATGAACTTCAAACATCTGCTTAAGTAGACATACCTGTAAGTGCAATTTGCTTCATGCTCTGTGGTGATATCTCCCTACATCTATGTTGGTGAAAACATTATGAAGTAGTATTACAGTCTATCTATTGTACTTTTTGTTACTCCATTTGCTAATACCAGTGCTTTTTCAGGCGGTGATCCAAAACTCAAAACCTCATATTGCAAGGAGTATCATTCATTGTTGAAGAATTTCCTGGTTCTTTGACAAGTCCACAGAAAGACAGCCTTTTATATTATATTTAATATGAACAATGTTATATACATTCTTTGATGTGCTTCAAGGTAATTGGAACAAGTCCCACGGCTATCATTAGGGCACTATATGAACTGTTTTGAATTTCTAGACATGTTTCATTTTCAAGTCTAGGTATTTTTCATTTCATTTTTTTTCTTTTCAGAAATTCGGTGCTGCATACAAGATCCTGCAGATCAAAGATAGACAGAGGCTTTTTCATGGGATTTGTTCATCAGAGTTATATCCGGCATACACACACATGTTCAAACTTTGCTAGTGTTCCAGATTAGCCCTGCAGAGAAGCTGAGCGAGCGAGGGGGTGGGGCTTTGTGGCAACAGGTAGGGAAACAAATCTGGATCAAAAATCCAGGCAGGTGGGTGGGTGGGCAATTTTTTTTTTAACACACCTCTGCTGATGGCGGATTAGGAGGCTGGTGGAGACCTCGCAGGCTACTTAAAATGGTCAATGTATTGAGCAGACTTGCTGTATATAATAAAGATGGGCAGAACCAGGAAAAATGACGTTTCGAGTTGTCATGTGTCGGAGCCGGCCCGTTTCGGCTCGTTTCCGTTCTTCGCGAAATTTCTCAAAAATTTGTCGTTTCGTTTGTTGTTTTTTCATCTGTCGTTAGTACTGGTTTGGGGGGGTGCGGGCTCCTGGAGGCACCTCTCTGGGGTGGGTGCCTCCTCTGGCCCGCTACAAAGGGAAAGCGGGCTCCTGGAGGCACCTGGGGTGGGTGCCTCCTCTGGCCCGCTATGAAGGGAAAGCGGGCTCCTGGAGGCACCTCTCTGGGGTGGGTGCGTCCTCTGGCCTGCTACAAAAGGGTACGCATAGCCAATTGGCTATGCATACCAAGTTGCAGTGGCAGGCAGAGGCACCTCTTTTGGGTGCCTCTACTCTGACTCACTAAGAAGGACAGCATACTGGCATACTGTCAGCATACGGTGCACTTAGGCTGGGGAGTGAAGCCCTCTGGGCACTCTATGGCTCACCAAGAAGTGAAGTGTACTTGCGTGTAGTGCAATGCGAGTACACAGATCTGGCTTAGGGTTAGGGTTAGCGCAAGGGCTAGGCTTAGGGTTACAGGTAAGGTTAGGGTGAGTTAGTGGGGTGCACCTCTGGGTGCCTCTCTGACCCACTAAGAAGGACAGTGTACTGGCGTATGTGTTAGGCTTAGGGTTAGGGTTTGGGTTTGGGTTTGGGTTAGTGGGCTTTTTATGCCCGACTGGCACATCCCAGAAGTCTCGGTCAAAACCTGGTCAAGTGGCCATGCAATTGGTGGAATGGCTCCAAAAATCTGCATGGTCCACTCCCATGGCCAGCCCATCATTGCGCAGGTGTAAAAAAATAAAAATAAAAATAAAATAAAATAAAATCAATGGAGATGTTTTGTTGCAAAACCCCCCACTACTGCTACTGTAAAAATTCAGGCAGTTTTAAAATAGCTATTTTCACATGTTTCTGTGGTGCTTTGGTGTGTTTTTGGACCACAATTTCAAAATAAATATTGCGGTTGCCCCATTTTGGATCCACCGCCCGCACCGCATGGCATGGCGAGTTGGCGAGACGACGAGGATGCCCCCCACCAGAGCAGCCCAGGAGAGGAGAGGGGGGAGGCCGGGGACCCCCCCAGAAACCACCCCTCTGGTAGGTGCCCTCACTCAGGCAGGCATATTTTCGCCTGCTTTTTTGGCCGGGAATCGGGTTTTTTTCATTTTTAAAACTTTTTTCTGTGCCGCCGCTTGGCGAGTTGGCGAGACGACGAGGATGCCCCCCACCAGAGCAGCCCAGGACAGGGGAGGGGGGGAGGCCGGGGACCCCCCCAGAAACCACCCCTCTGGTAGGTGCCCTCACTCAGGCAGGCATATTTTCGCCTGCTTTTTTGGCTGGGAATCGGTTTTTTTATTTTTAAAACTTTTTTCCTGTGCCGCTGCTTGGCGAGTTGGCAAGATGACGAGGATGCCCCCCTCCAGGGCAGCCCAGGACAGGAGAGGGGGGAAGCCGGGGACCCCCCCCCAGAAACCACCCCTCTGGTAGGTGCACTCACTCAGGCAGGCATATTTTCGCCTGCTTTTTGGGCCGGGAATCGGGGTTTTTTTTATTTTTAAAACTTTTTTTCTGTGCCGCTTGGCATCGCGCGATCGCTGTGATGCCAGGAACGACAACGACAAATCAGACCCATTTTTTCTTTTATCAGTTCGAGTTCGAGTTCTGGTGGAGTAATTGTCGTTCTTCGTTCCGTTGCGCAATGGAAACGAGGAACGGAAACGGAAACGAGAATTTCGCCAAGTCGTGCCCATGTCTAGTATATAACATGTTGTAAGTTTAATCCTAGTACAATGTATAATTATTATTCTGAAGAATTTGACACAGACTGTATTAGTAGTAAGAGTGTGTCTCTGAACAATTCAGAGTTATGCTGAATTAATTATCTTTGCAGCTGAACTCTGTGGAAACATAACTCTATTCTGACTTATTACTTGTTCTTCTGTTTCTATAGGACCACAATGTATTTCCAGGCTCATGCAGTCTGTAATCTCCAACTTGAAGCTGGACATAGTTGTAGACCTCATAGCCACAATGTCTGACTTAATTTTTCTCTGCCCCCTGTTTTAATCCCTTAGCCCTGTGATGGTGAACCTTTTAGGGACCGAGTGCCCAAACTGCAATTCAAAACCCACTAATTTTCTTGCAAAGTGCCAATACAGTAATTTAACCTGTATACAGGTGGCTATGAAGGGGCAATGTTGGGTACCCACAGAAAGGGCTCTGAGTGCCACCTTTGGCACCCGTGCCATAGGTCCGCCATCACTGCCTTAGCCTGATGAGGAATTCTGGAGAATGTGAATATTTGCATATTTTTTTGCCATCGTGGTTCCTTCTAACAAGTGTTGAAATCTTGACTTTGTTTTGTGGTGTTCTTTTTCTCACAGGCTAGCATGGTTATTTTTCTTTTCTATTCTATTTTGGGTTTTAAATATATCCACAATCTCTGTTACATATTATTGAAGGCAGTTGGTAAAATTACTGATACTAGGATTCCTTGAACCTAATTTGTTTAATATACTGTACCTTTGTTATCTATAGGGAGTTATAATTGTTTCTAATAAGTGGAAAGGAAAAGAGAAACAAAATTATGTATCTTTTATACCCCATATCTTCTGAAATAACTGTTTGATGAACTAGAGTCATTAACTAAATATCACAAAGATAAGAAAACCAAATTTAATATTGAAAAAGAGGAATTCTAAACATTGAGCTGTAAAGTTAATTTGTTAATCACAAATGATAGCAAATCCACCACCCCAAATCTTAGGTTCATTTTGCTGATGTTGCCTGTCGTTCTGGTCAATGCTAGTTCTGTGTTATCTGGATCTCAAAAAATATTTTTGACTTTGTGACACTTTGATCTATGAGACTAAATTTTTGTTTGTTTAGTTTTTGATATTGGATTTCTGGTTTTTTTCAGAACTAATTTAGGATACCGTTATGTACATTTTCCATCCATGTCCTGATGTAATATAATTTAAAACTAAATAAATTAGAATGCCACTCAATAGAAAAATGCTAGAACATGCTATTTTTGAAGAAGTGAAAGGATACCTGTTAGCTGAAACTTTGCTGAAAGAGTTATGACACACATGGGAAAAATAATTTTTCCTAACAAATATTTCCAGCAAAATAGCTTGGGAGATTGGCACTGTGTTTATTTAACTAGAACTTTGGAATCATGAAGGAACCCTTTAAGAATCAGTCACTATATAACCACCTTGTTTAATAACTTCACAGCTCTGGCCCTTTATTCCCCATGTTTGTAGCACACCTGGGAAACAAAGGAAGCCATTTTGTAGTCTATGAAGTGCTTCTTGTGCTAAAATATTACCCAGGCTTTCTTTATCCAGAAGTGTCTCCTTAACTGAATGCAGATGTTACAACTATGGCAGTTCCACCAGCAAACACCAATTGCCATTTAAAGAAATAGAGAGGACGCAACACATTTCGCTTTTCACTTATTTAGAAAGCTCTATTTCACGT
>JAHTLZ010000237.1:50888888-50898942 GCA_023846285.1 Phrynocephalus versicolor
AGAGAGAGAGAGAGAGAGAGAGAGAGAGAGAGAGAGAGAGAGAGAGAAGGGTAGAGGAAAAACAGGGAGGACAGGGAATGGTTGCATTTGTGAAATAGCAGTACTTTTATAAAGGTATCCCCTACCCTTATTTTTGTGTGGTATAGAAGGATTATAGGCCTTTTTCCTTTTTTGTTGTTCAAGAAACTCTGTGATTAGCACAGGTAAAAATAAGGATGCTACCAGATTACAAATGCAGCAAGGTGAGGACCCTCTTGAGGTTTAATTAGAGTTGCCTGTGTTTTTTTTATTTTGTTTTGTTTTTCTAGCTAGCTATTCCCCATCTCCTGCTGATGGGAATCAGCAGCACTGGCTGACAACTAATTGGCCGCAGTTGGAGGAGCTGGACCTAAGGTTGCTTGAGTAAAAAAATAAAATCAAATAAAATCACAAATATTGAGTAAAAAGCAAAAAAAAAAAAAAAACCCACACCCTCTTCTGAAAGGTACATCAGGAGAGAGATGAAGCTTCTTTGAAGGAGTAACTGTGGGTGGTGGAGTTTTCCTATGAGATAGGGTGGAGAAATGGAAGAAAGAGTGTTTGAGCTGAAGTCATCATGGTAATATTTCCTTCTGCGGAACTCTGGAAAGACTTTTCATGCCAAAACGTTCCCTGTTTGACCACCTTGAATTGCATGGGAAGGACACTTTGTTTTCCTTGGTGGATTCTTTTCAAGTTCAATTGTAACTGAAGCACTTAAGGAAAGAGAAACTGAAAAAAGGGAGTATGTTTTTCAGTCCAATTTTCCTTCCTAGAGATAGTTGGCCAGTATAATATGATGACTCCAAAACAACTTGGGAATGTATTTAAATAGAGCTGTGTGAGTGGTTTTCAAGGACAGCTTTCCAGTAAGTTTTCCAGATCTTCTCTTTACCAGTATTCACTTGGATGCCTTTCCCCGCAAACACCTGCTAATGTTATAAAGGGCAGCATATTCCATTACTTGTTTTAATTTTTGAGAGAAAACAAACTGGGGATTATGTGAATGATAACATGTATTGTTACAATCTCAAAAATAAATGGATGTTTTCATCTGATCAACACCGAAATATATAGCACCAAAATTAGACCTAGTGCAGTTGTTTACCCCTGAGGATCAGACATTTGGTCTCACTTTGTTTTGCACTTAATTGAATCACACTTTGTGTCTAAGTCTATATCACAGAAATGGTACTCTGTTTCTTACAGTTAATACTGTTACCACAGAGTAAAATAGATGGCCAGTATACTTTTCGTCTGATTCTCGGAATACTTGGGCCTAGTCGTAAACACATTGTAGTACTGTAAATAAATCATCCTCTCCTTCAGGTTACAACAGCATCAAAGAGAAGGAGGACATGCTATTTGCTCATCCTCCTCCATTGCGCCCTCATCATTCATTCCAGAGCCCTTCCCATGTGGCTCTGGAATGCAAATTCTGCTCATGGGGATAGATAAATAATTCTGGCTGAATTTAAGAAAAAGGTGTCTCAGTGGCAACCAGCTTGCTGCTGGGACGCTGTGCAGCCCCAATTCCCAGAATGGTGCAAAATAGCACCCACTTGACATGTCCGGGAGTCTGGGTCTGGGAGCGTTTAAAAGCTCCCTGTCCCAATTTGGCATCCTCTTCCGCCGCTGCTTCTCACCTCCCCCCACCCAACCTAGAAGTAATGAAAATGAGATTAGCTGGTCGCTACAGGGCTGGATGGGAATTTTTGGTGTTGGTGAGTTTTTGCCCATCCCATTCTCATTGTTTATTTTGTTTTGTTTTGTTTTGTTTTTTGCCTGGAATTCTTGCACAGACTAACACAGCTGCTTCTCACAAATCTACTACTTAAGCAGTGATACTAGGAGAGAGAGATTGGGAATATGTATTTAATGCTAAAGGAATACACTTTGGATTGTTTTCATTGACGCATGATAATGCTGAAGATGCTTTTGCCTTATACCAGGCAACAGACTAAACAGCCTGTATTTATTTTCAAAGCTGCAATTCAAGAAAGCATTTTAACTATTGGCTGTGACTCTGCATTTACCACATTATGTGTATCACATAATGTTCTACATTTGCCACACTATTGTGTGTCACATTATTAGATTTTTGGCCACCCACATTCTGACTCAATACCACTGTATTAGATTCACTGGTTTTATCACAGGCTTCAATACAAATATTATCTCATGAAAATACACATGACAAAAATTAATTTCATTAGAAAGGATGGCAAAGAATAGGGTCTTAAAAACATGCTTGAAAACCTGAATGACTAGTGCAAAAGTAGTTCTGCAGTATGAATTCTGAGTGCTTGTTTTATTATAATGACTAATGGGCTATTCAGAGAAACACAATTAGGATTCCTTCTTCTTTTACTTATTAAGGGATTGAAGCCCAAATTTATCAGTCCATTAAAGAAGAACCAGTCAGCCTTGGCAGGTAGGCTGGCATTTTCATCTTGAAACAATTGCTATTTAATGAGCAAGAAAAGAGCATTTTGAGGTTCAGTGTTTATTTTTATATCACATTCATTTTAGTGATTCAAAGGCAGTATTTTTAATGTTCAGTGGAAAAAGTTTTAGATCAATTGGGCCCCAATATAGACACATCCCATTAAACTTGCACGACTTTGCTTTTGGCCCCATTAAGCATTACCAAACCCACCAGGCTGTGGTTTAAAGTCTCGGAGTTACCTCCCATAAATGTGCAGGGTTTTTGTTGTTGTTAAGTACTAAGAGCAATTTAAAACAAAACCTGGTTTCATTTCAGGACTAATTGAAATAATATGTTTGGGTGTACATCCAACAAAGAATGCTTCCTTTCTTTAAAAATATCATATTTGTTAATATTCTAGGTGATTATTTTATTCAGAAACGAGAGAAACAAAAACAAATATGGATGCTGAAGTTAAAGAAAGACAGCAATGGATATCAAGAGAGGAAATTATTTTTATTTTAATCAAATATTTATTCATTTGTTACATTTATAGCCTGACTTTCTTTTAAGGAAACTTAGAATGATGCCATACCCATTTTGAACCTAGCAGATCTATGAGGTAAATTAGTACAGGAGACAGCTGGCCAAAAGTCACCCAGTAGGATTTCATGTGGAAGTGGAAGTAGGAATCCAAAGTTTCTCCAGTGCTCATCCAACAGCCTAGTCACCAGAACACATATGTGTGCAATGTACAGTATGGGGTAAAGTTGCAAAAGTAGAATCTGCCTCAAGAGGAATACCTTTTCTGGGCATTGTGAAGAGACTCAGCTGAAAAATATGCACAAATCAACTTTTTCATTTGGGTCTTATTTACATATTTCCTCGGTACATCTTTCTCTGGTGGTTTGGGTTTGGTGATGGATCCAGTTGGTGTTAACAAGCCATGGGCAAGTCCTGCGCCCACTGGAAATTAAAGGCTCCCCTTAATGGGAGAGAAGGGAAGGGTCGTGTGGCCTATATTGGGGGCTCAAAGCCCACTGCTGCACACAGGTGGCAGGAAGGCAAGGAGTAGGGTACACCCATGTGGCCTCCATGGCCTTTGGATTACCCTCAACAGATCATTGATGGGTGGCAGCATTGAGAGGTAGGTGGGTCTCTTGATGCACTGGATCCATCCTAGTGCTTTTGCAGATACTTCCTGCAGCCTTCCTGTAAAAGGACATCTGCTTAGATATGAGGAAATGTTACACTTTGATTAGCTGTTTGGTCTGGTCATTCATGAGCTAGAGAAGTTTACCAAATCAAAGGCAAATTGTTCCAAAGACATATGCCCTCCTGCTCAGTAGAAACCAGGAAGGGGAAAAGGAACCAAACCAAACCAAAATCAAAAGAAAACATGGGGAAAATGTCAGAAGATATAGAAAAACTGAACAGAAGTTTCTTGCTGACACCTCAAGCCCAGAGTCTTAATAATATATTTCAAGTGCTTTTGTGCATATAAAAGTGTGGTGTAAAACAGAATACAAAAAAACACTGGCATCTATGCCTGATGGTTTTCTTATGTTCTTCAGTATTTCAAAAAACATGACGGCAAAATGTGCAAAGGATAGTTGTTGCCTATAGCTAAGCCTCCAATTTTGCAAAGTAATACCTGGACGTGGCACTTAGATTGTTTGGAAAATAATTTGGCCACAAATTTATTGGTTACACACAATCAGTACTCTGGCTGAGTCATTGGGTCGGATCCAACAGATCAAGGAACCCGCCTGACCCTTGATGATGCTTTATTCCCCACCAATCACTTCTTGGGAACACCCCTAGCAGGTCTTTACCCAAAGGTAGCACATGCACATTATTCTGTTGTCAGGTCCCCCAAGCGGCGTAGACCCCAATGTTGGCCTGTATAAATGGAACCTTCCATAGGCCTTTGGCTGTCCCTTTTTGACTCAGCCCATGGCCTTTACTTTTTATGAGATCTGTACAGTTATTTATCCTGGGTGCATGTTCCATGCTAGTACTTCAACTGCTTGGATCTGTCCCAATGCCTGTAAAAGTGGCACCAGAGCCGAGCTACGCTTGGTTCCTGCCAGAGCACTGCAGCTGCAACCAACCCCCAAAGGCATCCCTAATGGCCGCTACCCATTGCTAATTCCAGATCTGAGAGGCGCACCCCATCTTCCCTATACATCGCTGCTGACCAGACTGCCGAGGTTAATGTTGTGGTGACAGGGGGCGGATGTATGCCTGATATGCCTTGGATGACCACCTTTCCATTTTCTTAATCCCATTAGCGTGAGATCCTACAGTTTCAAGAGCTTCTACTCTGTGAGTTCAGCAGCAGTTCACCCACTCGGAAGGCCCCAAAGAATGCCAAGGTAAATCCGCAGGTGAACAGGTGAGCCTCGTATAAGGAACAGCAGACTCCTTTGAGCTTGGCCAGCATTGCTGCCAAGATTCCTGTTGTTATGGGTTGGCACATGTCTGGGAGCCAAGGGTGGCTCCCTTCCCATCATTTCATCATATTAGCAGCGTGGTACATGGATTCTGCCATTGCCCAAGGTCACAATAAAAGGAAATGGCTGCCAGGTGGGTATGCATCCGCCTAGTGGATTTCCCTTGTTCTTAGAGGAGGCTTAAGTACCGCATTACATCCTTAGGTGTTGGTGAGCTGTCTCGGCCCAGTTTCCTTTTCTGGGGAAAAAACCACATTGGAAAGCTTCCCATGCCACCTTGTAAATCTGCATAGTTGTAGGAGCTACCGATCCCAGGGCCCCCTGTATCAGTTCTCGACTCCAAGTTTCCACAGGTACTCCAGGAATGGTTCCAGGGCGTCATTGACTTCTGATGCCAATTCCCGAAACTTGTTGATCTGGAAACGAGATAGTGAGTCCACAATGCCATTATCCAACTGTGGGACATGTTTTGCTTTAATTGAGACATTGGACACTAAGCACAATGACACCAGCCTCCGAACCAATCTCATCACCCTGATGGATTTTGATGACTGCCAACTCACAATGGCCACCACTGCCTGGTTATCACACCAGAAGGTTAGTCGCTTGTCCCTTACGAGGTCCCTCCAAATGTCCATCGCTACCACTATGGGGAATAATTCCAGGAAAGTCAAGTCTTTTACTAAGCCGTTGTCGAACCTGGATAGTGGCCACTTCTCGGAGCACCAACACCCTAAGCAGTACACTCCGAAACCCATGCTGCCTGCTGCATCTGAGTGTACCTGCAATGATGTACCTGGTTGCCATGTGCATTGCCGAATGCTTGTCCCATTAAAGTGGTTTAAGAATTCCAACCACACTGCCCAATCGTCCTTGATTCCCTTTGTGAGGCGAATGCGAATATGTGCAGCTGTGACTCTGGCCATCTATCTGGACACTTGTGCACACAATGCTCTACCCAGTGTTACCACCCAGCAGCCAAAATTGAGTTGCCCCACCAGGTCCTGCATTTCCTTAAGTGTACACTTTGGCCTGCCCAACAAACCTTCAATGAGAAGTTCCAGACCCTGCACTTTTTCCAGGGAAAAACACGATGTTCCCTGAATAGTGTCAATCTCAATCCCCAAGTAAATGAGCTGTTCCATGGGTCCTTTCCCTTCCCCCTTAGGCCAGGGGCACCCCAGGTTACTGCCAAGCTGCTGGAAACCCACAAGTAGGTTTTAGTTCCACCCCATCCCAATATCAAAAAATCATCTAAATAATGTGTTATCATTGTGGTCCTGCACCTGTGCATCACGGCCCATTCCAGGATGGTGCTGAAAGTCTCAAAAGCAGCACACGACATAGAGCAGTCCATTGGCATGGCTTTATCAATGTAGTACTGACCTTGAAAAGCTATCCCCTAATAGTTAAAAATCACCCGGGTGGACTGGCAAGATCCGGAACACTGATTGAATGTCACATTTGGCTAGCAATGCACACTTACCAAGTGCCTGTATCTTCATAATGGCCTGATCGAAAGAAGCGTAGCGGACTGAATAAAACTGCTGTGGAATGGCATCATTGACAAATGTCCCTTTGGGCTACGACAAATGGTGGATCAACCGGAATTGTCTGGGTGACTTTTTGGGCACACCCCAGTGGGGACACCCTCAGATTCAGGAAGGGGGGCATCAAACAGACCCGCCATCCTACCTGCTTGGACTTCGTTTGCAATCTTTCCTGCCTCTATCTGAGGCATTTCCAAGGCCGATTTAAGGTTAGGGGCCATCATGGGGACTCACGGACCGGTGAAAGGTATTCCAGACACCTTGGTGAAGCCCTCCCACAAGTAAAGGGCCCACTTCCTATCAGGGTAGATTAACAACAGAGTCTCCAATGCATCAACATTAATCGGGGTGGTAGCCAGACCAAGGTTGTCATTGTTTGATGGCGGGGGGTGTCTCTGTAGCACCAGAAGTACTACTTTTGTGCTGTGGCAGGAGGCTGTTGCCCTGTTCCTTCCCCTTGCCCCTCCTTCTGGATGTTTGGCTTTGATGGGGGTCAGTTCCCTCATAAGGAATGCTGCGAACCCCCCTGCTTAGTGCAATAGATTCTGGGGTGCGGGCCAAGGCAGGCTTCACGGTTGTCATTGAATTTGCAGCGTGTTCTAGTGCACTTTCCCACATTTTAGTCCCAACATGCCCATATGTATTCCTCCCATCTGCCACATCAAATTTTGCCCTGGAGCGCGGGCCCACTTCTACGAACCAGATTTGTTGATTAATCATATCCCATTGTGTATCCTCAGAACCGGATGCAGTCCTCCTAAATTCCTCATTATAGTGAATTGCTGCCTCATCCCCAGCATGCTTTCTGGCCAGGAGCACATTCATTATGTGATAGTTAAGCTGCCAAGCCCTCTCCGGGAAAGTTGCCATCATCCCCCATGTATTGTGTAAAACCATTCATCCAGTTTTCGAAGGACCTCTCGGCTGCAATTGGACGCTTGGGCATCACCTGATTACGTTGGGAAACCTAGTGTGAAGTTTGTGCCTGATAATGTAGTAATCCATGTTCCAGAGGGAGATGTTAATAAAGATGTTTCATTTTCTATACCGTCTCTGCTCCTTGAGAGCTCTGAGGGAAAGGGTTCGCACGAGATCCAAACCGAACCCAATCACATTGACTAACAATGTATTGTCTAGAAAAACAAATCTAGCCAGGTACAAACATAATGTTACTTTTCTCTAGTCAGAGTGCAACATGAATGATTGGATCTTATTTATGTATTATGAATATATATTCCCCAATTTATATGAACAATTTAGCCATTAGTGGAAATCTATTTCATATGTAGTTCTGTCTAGTTGGATTAGAGTATACAAGTTCAAAAAGTAAGCTGGTGCAGAACTTCTATGAGCCTGAAGCGTACTTTTAGTCTCCCACAATGACAATCTTCTAACCTAATTTCCAGTTATAAGCTCAGTGCCTTCTCATAAAGACGCAGTGTCACCTTGAATTCCCAACTGTTGTTTGAATCAAGATGATAAAACAGTCCCTTTTTACCTGGAACATATAACCTGATTGAAATCCTTACATTTCCTTGCTGATATTGCTTCTCCATGCTTTTGCCCTCCTTGTTCACTGATTATCACATAGCAGATGGTGCTGTGAACTGATCCTAGAAAAAATAAATATACGTAGGGCACACTGATGGTTAGGTGCAAACACAATACTTTATCATATTTCACCTGCTTCTTGTGAGTCATTACACCGATTTCCCATAAAGTCAAGAAATGAGGTAAAGAAATAAATTTGCTTTTAACCTACAAGGCCCTTCATGGTTTCAGCATCTGTTGGCTTACATATCTTTATTCTCCTTAAGCTCCAATTCAGATTCTGTCATCCTCAAGCCTTTCCTTCTATGTTCCTTTATTTAATTGTACTGCAACTGATGTAATAGAAAATTGTCAGTATATCTGGTCATTACATCTTTAACAATATTAATTAATGGATCCCTGCACTATTGTGTTGCCTACATCTTCGTATGATTGGAACAGGGCTCTAAGCCTTATAAATTAATTTTCTGTTAATCAACCAACCCTTTAATCACAACTTATTTTTTCCTTTAATTAGAAAGTGAAGATCCAACCAAAGATTTTTTTTAAGTATATGGGACATTTGAAAAACCTTTCACATAAAGCTTGGAATTCACTAAATTTTCTGAATTTGCAGATAGATCTCTATAACACTCCAGATTAGACTGCCTCTGTTCCTGTTAAGACATTTGCACATATGGGGCTTTTTTTTAGCCTTACTAAACACCAGCAATTAACCAAGGTGCACATTACCTCATTTGCTAGTCTCTTACATGCTAAAGCACTGACTAATCATTCTAGAACATTGGTTCACAACCTTGGTTCCCCAGATGTTCTTGGACTGAAAACCCCAGAAGCTTTCACCACTATGTGTCCTGGCCAGGTTTGATGGGAATTATAATCTAGGAACATCTGGGGACCCACTCCTTTAGACACATATTTGCTTGCCATGCTAAGCCTGTAATATGGAATGTGTGTTCTTCCAGATGTCGCTGTACTGCAAGTCCTATTATCTTTAAGGCACTTCAGGCCAGTACTTTAATTTCATATTTCTTGGAAATGGGAAAATGTTGAATAGGGAATGATTGGAATGGAAAACAGTTTGACCATTTTGAACTGTGTGGGAAGGCCAATTCATTTACCTTGTAAATGAGACCCATAAGGGGATAAACACCAAGAAGAGACAAATGCTTTTTCTTAGCTGTTTTCTGGCCTAGAGATACTTGGCTAGTATAATGCAACAAATGGAAAATAACTGTAGAGTGTGTTTAAGGACAGCTTACATAAGTGGTTGTCAAGAAAAACATTCCACTGAAGAAGTCATAAAGCTGTATTCTTTCTCCCAGATGTTCTATTTACCCATGTTCATTTGTATGCCTTCATCCTTAACTGCCTGCTAAGATTACCAAGAACAATATATTTGATTGGTTTTAATGTTTGAAGTAAAGCAAAGTGAGATCCTTGTTTGCTGGTTTCTCATAATCTATAACCCCAACAAACCATCTTAAATATTTGCTGTGCCAAATTAGTGGTGAAGAATGTGTGGTCTTCAAGAACTTCTGTCTTGTTATCTGTGTCAGTTCAGGTTGACTGAAGTTGCACCCAACATCATTCTTGGTAGTCTCATGCTGTGTTGGACCCAGGCTTGGTCTGGTTTATTATTCTGCCTGGCTGAATTTTTGAACATCTGGGGCTGAATTCGTTCATTCAGGCAGAATAATAAATCAGATCAAGCTCAGGTTCAGCATAGCCAAACAGTGGCAATCTGAAGGGTGGACAGACATCATGATTGCTTTCCCTATTCCTGATTTCCATGAGTGCTGGGACTTGACACTTGTAAATTATGCTCAGAATTTTAAATTACTATGTGGAGGCATTATATAGTGGGCATGTTTCTACTTTCTCATCACATTTTGATCATTCTCCAGTTCAGAAAATTGCTGATGTTCAGCTTGTTGGGTCATCAGGGTACAGGCAACCAAAAAAATCTGTGGCCTAAATTCTATGCTGCATTATTCTTCCAAAGAAGAAGAAGAAGAAGAAGAAGAAGAAGAAGAAGAAGAAGAAGAAGA
>JAHTLZ010000237.1:50898952-50922272 GCA_023846285.1 Phrynocephalus versicolor
GAAGAAGAAGAAGAAGAAGAAGAAGAAGAAGAAGAAGAAGAAGAAGAGATTATATTTTAGAAGAAAGTTTCTGGTCTTGAATAAGTGGTTCTTGAAGCTTTGTGATTTAATGTGGTGGTAAGGATGTGTGATATGATGAGGCGGCAGAAGAGGACAATAAGGCCAGTATCACGTGGGATTGTTCAAGTGATAAAACTTGTTCCATCAATAAAATCAGAATGCCAACATACCTCTCAACCCTCTGCAGCATCCTGGGAAATCATGTGGAGCAGGTCCTCATCCAATGCAGAAAACCATAGACACTTTGGATGGGAAGACATTGCTTTTCTGTTAGCACACCATCAGATTTAACTTTATATGATGAGAATATGGAGCAGAGTTTCAGTAGGCTTGTGACATTGTAAAACTATACAATGTAATAACATACTCAGCATCCTTATATGGTTACATTAGGGATACAGCAATTACTTTGTTTTCTAAAAATATCCATAGCTCTACTTATTTTCTTCCCCTTTCTATTTGAAAGGATCATCATTCCGTGAACAGATCTCTAGAATAAAATCTTTTTTAAAAACCCAGAAATCTCTGTCAAACCTAAATGAGAGCATCTGAAAATTTCAGCAAACCTCATATAGCTGTCTGCAGCAAATAATGATCCAGAAAAGAATTTAAGGTCATCTGGTTTTGCAGACACACCATATGGCAATTCAGTGTATTTGCCACCAGGATTTCTAATCTCCACATATTGATAGAAAAAAAGGGGTATTCTAGCTCACAAGCTTATCTGCCTATGGTGAAAAATTGAATAAGGGATACCTGGCTGAATAAACCTTTTAGTAATTAAAGGAGGGAGACAATTTTGAATAACAGTACTTTTATGCTGCCTCTAGGTATACTGGTATAGTTTATGTTTTTCAATAGTTATGGTTCTCACGATATGATTGTTTTTAGTTCCAATGAAAAACTATTGAGAAGAGCTGGCATACAACTCATATGGTTCACTTTAGCACAGGCCTTTTATTTTTAGTACCGGTTGATTAACCTGATTTAAGAAAAAACAAAGAAGTAGATAGCTCTCCTTCACCACTTGCCCAGGATTTGTCTCTCCACATAGGGAACCTAAACATGTCAACAGACTATACTGAATGGGCAGTTACATATAATATAAATTAAATGTGTTTGCCACTGAGCAGTGCAGCAGTAACGTAGATAAAATGTCAGTATTGATATAAAGGGTTGCAGAGTTAGGCTAACAGATAGACAGTGACAATGAATAGAGTAAAAACTCATATATTCATATATACAGCAAAATATACACAGCATAACAACCAAGCATTATATACAATATAGCAAACAGACAAACAGAGTGGGGGGTAAACTGTTCTCACCATAACAGTCCCCCAAATACAAATGGCAAGCTAGTGCTATTTATACAAATCAGCACTCATAAGATCTGATGCAATCACTAATTAACAATCTGATGCAATCTGATCTAACCATTACAAATCATGATGTTACAATCAGTTCCACCTGCACTTCATAACTTAACATGCCTGTGATTACTTATCTCTAACACTTGTGGATTAACATCATGACACTGCAGAATCTAACTGCCTCCATTTTACAATTCACTTTACACATTCTGTTAAATATACATAACATATGTTTTATCAACTTTTACATATCTTGACAAAACAAGCATAGCAATTCATTGAGCTTTCATTTGGTTGTCCTAACACCTGGCTTCTCTAGCTGGTAATGTCAGAAACCTGCCAACGCTCATAGGTATGTTGGGCACCTGCTGGAGATTTTTTATTCATCTTTTTCTCTTCTTTGGTACCTGCCATTGTTTCCTGAGCTGACTTGATGGAAGGCGTAATCACACACGGAAAGGGATTGTGATTTGGACCATTCGTGGAGCAGTCAGTCTGGTGTGATGTATCCCCCCAGCAATCACATGATAAACTGGGGAACATGCTCTGACCTGATCCCAATCCATGCTCAAGCTTGACCTTAAAAGAGATTGCTCATTACAAAGCAACTGTTTCTGGTGTGATCTAACATGAGCAAAAATAAAGAATAGGTTAAATGTAGCTGGCCAATATGTTTTGTGCATGTATTTGCCTGGCCAATTTTAATGTATAGATCATATTCATATTACTTTGTCAAGGAAAACAAGACAGCTGGAACAAGGATTAATTAATCCACAGGCAACTCATTGAGATAAGGATTTGTATTCTCAAGAGTTAGACACCTGTAGTGGTAACAAGCATACCAAGTGCATAATTAAGACATTATGACTGAAATGATTCTTCAAGACTTCATTTTTTCCCCAGATTTATTTGAGGCTTGTAGTAATTATCTTATTTGTTATGGTTGATTGATATTTCTCTCAAAGCCTTTATTTTCCTTTTTTAAGGACAGTGTAGTTTTAGAACTCTGCAGTTTTGAATGAATCACATTTAAGGAAAAAGGGAAAAAAAGATACTCTGAGCATGCATGCATTTCTCTTAGTCAGGCATAAAGATGTTAAGCCAAAGAAAACAGAATTGTTCACATCATGAAAAATGCTGTGCAAGACTTAACCAGTGCATTCCCTGTTATCCATGGCATAGTTGTTACATTTTAAAACATTTCAATTTATGCAGCTCTTAATATAAACCAACAAATGGGAAACAACAAGAAATTCTATACATAATTGTCATTTAAGGATGTGGACACATTAATCTGGCTGCCAGTAGAAGCCAATGGTAGCACAAATGTGTCATTGATAATTTGTCAGCGTGTCCTACTAACGACAGAAACAGTGACTATCAAAAAAATTAAAAAGATGTCCTAAATAACCTGCCAATGAAGGGGTTTTTGAAAGAAGCACATGCCACTGGAGAAGGTTTGCAAATACAGTGTGTTTGTATACAAACATTTGTGAAGTAAAATATAGCTGAGATAGCTTAAAGGGCCTATGGAAAAATGTATTCTGCTTGGCTGAGAGATCTCCCTTGATTTTTCACCTCTTTTATCACTAGAATAAAGCTTAGGTTTTCAAAAACACTGGGAACATAATAGTTTCTGGTTTTCATTTCATTCCTCCCGCCCTCCAAATACAAAAACACTCGGGAGTAAGAAATATTCTCTATAATGTAGTAGTATTTTTTTCTAACTCAACCCAGATGCTTGGTGACCATTTAAAAACAAATAGACCAGACTTTGCAATTCTGCTTTTCACTGTCAAATGAAATGAAATATTGTGGAACAGGCAAAGAATGAGACATTGTAGAACCAGTTCCCATCTGGTATAGCTCAGTTTGATTCATTGTGGCTCACACTCTGTAAAATGTTTGAAAGTTAGGAAAACAGTCAATAGTGCCTACTGTCAAGCTGAAGTTCTCAAAGGACTGTTTTAATGGAGAAACAGAAACTTATTTATAAAGGCCGTATGTGAATGAAACTACCTGGGAGTAAATTACCAGGACCGTAGAGCCCACTAAATCGTATGTTTGTATCTCGTGTCTACAAATTTTCCATCATGTTCTTTGTACCCAGTCTGTACTTTATGCATTTTCTGGAAACACAAGCATAGAGATTGGGCATGTATGTTTTCTCATCCACTTCACTTCAGTGATAGGATGGCCGTATTTGCAAAATGGAAATACATTTGTGCAAAGCTGAAAAGAAATTCTGGCAAAGAAGACAGATCCTCTTCATGGATCAGAAACCTGGGTGCACCTCCTGTGAACCTCTAAACAGAGACTTAAAGGAACACAAATAAGGATGACCACAATTACCAATTTCATCCTTGCGTGTGAGCGTAAGGAACCATAGAAATCTTCTCAGCACCTTGTGAGAGACAAACACACCATTTGACATGACAAGAGAAGAAAATGGGAATGATTAAAAAAGAAAGAATTAGGCAAAGCTACACAAATAATGCAAACACCCTGATGCAAGCAAACTAACATGCAAAGAATAACAATATCTTTAAGGTTTTTGTGTCACCTTTTGGGGATTAGAAATACTGATCGGGTGGTCTTTACCTTTGTATCTATTTTCCTTCTCAAACAGCAAAGATGATTGTTTTGCAGATATACAATCTGCAGAAGTTCTAAGGACTGTGAAAAAAAAAGGAGAGATAAAATAGTTTTCCTTTGCTGAAATCTACAGAGTAATTTGCAACTAAAATAGGCCCATTGAATCAATGGAATTTACAGAGGCACTGACTCACAAAATCCTCACTGATTCAGTGGGCTAACTCAATTTGCAACTTATTTCTGGATTTCAGCCCGTGTTCTATTCTTGTGTGGGTATAAGGTTATTAGGGTTTGCTGGTCTGCTGACCCGGATGCACTTTGCTTTCCGGCCTGCCTGTGCAAGACAAGTTGCAAGATGTGGCAGCAGTGGCGGTGGCAAAAGAGCTGAAGATGGCTGAGGAGGAGGTGGCAGTGCTGGTCCAGCAGGTGGTGAAGGATATCAACAGTGCCTTCAAGTGCAACCCCCACATGTGAAGTTTTGGGTGTGGGGAGTAAGCAGAGCGGCATCAGCAGCAGGGTCCTTGTTTCACCCCTCCTGCCCTCTCTCCCCCTCCGCTCCCTCCTCAACTTGGGCAGGGAGGCAGAAGGACCCAATCCTTCTCCCTCGCTCTGATGAAGTTGTCTGGAATGCAGCAAAGTTCCCAAGTGTCCACCCAGAGTGCTGCTGCCACTTTAGCTCCTTGTTTTGAGAGTTAACTTGAGAAAGCTGTGGCCAGGGGAGGAACAGGGGGAGAGAGGGGGGGAGAGGAGGAGGGAGGGAGGGAGGAAGAAAAGAAGGAGAGGAAGAGGGAAGGAGGGAGGAAGAGAAAAGGTGGAAGAGAGAAAAAGGAAGGGAGGGAGGAAGGAGAGTAGGAGAGAGGGAAGGAGGAAGGAAGAAAGAAAAGGTGGAGGGAGGGAGGCAGCAAGGAAGGATGAAGGTAGGGATGGAGGGAGGGAGAAAGAAGGAGGGGAGGGAGAAAAAGAAAGAATGAAAGGGAGGGAGAGAGGGAGGGAGAGAAAGAAAGAACGAAAGAAGAGGAAGGAGGGAGGGAGGAAGAAAGAAAGAAAGAAAAGGAGGAAGGAAGGAAGGAACTGGGCTAGTGAGAGTGTGCAAGGCCACCCATCGAATTCAGCTATGGTGTTGGGGGAGGACGACCTGGATGCCAAGGCAAATGGCTCACTTGGCGGTACAGAAGCGAGACCGGCAGTGTGCCACGGTTTGACATGTCAGGAAGAGGCAAATGGACAATCAACAGAGACATGACAAGACTGCAACACTGGGTAATCTCTCTCCTCTTTATTTGACCCAATTGGCTATACCCAGTGGACTTTTTCCAAATTTTATCCCAAACCCCAAATGAAATGCATGGGCCTTCTGCACCAACCCCCCTCCCCTTCTCTGGCAAGGCAGGGCCATTGGCCTCAATGAGCCACATTGAGGAGAGATGTGAATGTGTGTACATGAGTTGTGACATGTCTTTGGAAGGACTGGGACAATAAAACCTTTCTCGCTTCATTTCGGATGCAGCCTAAGAACATCCAAGCTCCGAGCCTAAACTAAGAAACTGCCTGTCTTTCCCCTCATCTTTTGTCATGTTATAACCTATTGGTACTGCTCTGAAGAGGTGGGTTTCACCCTCAAAATATTAGCAACATTTTTGTTAATTTTCTAATACCCTAAAGGTATCACCTGTTCCACTTTTGTATTTGGTTTTTGTGATGGCTATACAGCTCCTCAACTTGTTTTGCTTCAGTAGGAAAACATAGTGGAATAGATAGCACCAGGCAGCAAACTATCTTGGGAGGAGGCTCCATTATTAAAACAAACTAAAAAAGCATATGTGAACAAACTCTGAATCCACCAGAGCTGCTGTTTAGGGGAAATGTAAAATACAGAGAACAAATAAAGTAGTGGTGGCAATAAATCAGCTTTATTTTTGTTATAGTTCTTAGAATCTCACCAGAGTTCTCACTCAAGCCAAGTCCAACATTATGTTGCAAGCCTTGGGAGGGGGGGCGATGGGGCATATTTGCCTGTTACTTTTCCCTAGTACACATTTTTCATAATGTATGCATTTTCCCTACCTTAAAAGTTTTTGCATGGATATACTCTCTCTCTCTCTCTCTTTCTCTCTCTCAATGTGTGTGTGTGTGTGTGTGTGTGTGTGTGTGTGTGTGTGTGTGTGTTTGTGTGTGTGTGTGTGAGAGAGAGAGAGAGAGAGAGAGAGAGAGAGAGAGAGAGAGAGAGAGAGAGATTAGGGATGGGCAGGAAACAAAAAACAAAATGCTGTTTTGTCATTTCATTACATAATGAAACAAAACAAAATGAAACAAAACAAGGAAGCAGCATTTCATTATAGACGAAACAATATGGTCATTTTTCTCATTGAAATGAACTGTTTCATTCCATCATTTTCTGAGGGCTCCTGCTGAGGGGTCCAGACACTGACAGCTTAGCAGAAGCTCTCAGAAAATGCTCAGGAGGGCAGCACAATCGCCGGAACTGCCCTCCTGATCAATTTCAGAGGGCTCCAGCTGTGCTGTCAATGGCTGGGCCCCTTTAAACCTGGCCCAGTCACTACGAGAGGATCCTCCTGGTGCCGGCTAGGCCAGTTTTAAAGGGGTCCAGTCTATAACAGCTCAGCAGGAGCCCTTTAAAAAGGGCTCCCAGAGTCCCGGGCACCAAATCTGGTGCCTCTATGACCCAGGGGAGCCGTTTTGTTTTGTTTCATTTCATTTTGTATGAATTTTTAAAAAATAATTTTGGAAGAAATGAAGTGAAACAAACAGGGGGTGAGCACGAAACAAAATGAAATGAAACATTTTTTCCATTTCGTGCCCATCCCTGAGTCTTAAACTAGTACCTCTCAGTATCTTTCCGTATCATTCCTTATGGTGGATCATACATTGCATAGTTTGGGCATTGGTGGGACTCATCATGACAATTTGTCTTCTCATATTAAAGACAATGCCAGTAAATGTGAGCCGTGAAGTTTGCAAAACAAAGAGAAAGAATAGCACACCAGAGGCCTGTATAGGAAGCCATCCCACCAGTATTTTTTTTTTAAACCAAGAAGTTCTAGTGTGTTATCTATAGCTTTTTTTTTTGATGTTTCCCAAAGTTTTCAGTTTTGACAAAAGGAGATGAGAAAGAAAAACAATCTTAAATGGCTTTCCTGATTTGATGGCCTCAATTTTAGAATCTCTCCAGAGGGCAGTGCAAAAAGAAAACAGCTGAAGGTTTCTGGCTCAGATAAGCCTCTAAACAAGCTATCAATACTTACAAGTCAAACAGATGTTAGTAATTTCTGTCTCTCTAAGATGGGCAGATGATAATCATTGGCTCAGTTGTGATATTGTCTGCACCAACAGACTACAGGACAGGATATATTACTCAGGGGCTTCCAAAATGAAGCTCCGTGGAGAGGCCTTCCTTTATAAGTCAGTCATGTGTGAAGAACAGAAATAAACCATGTGGATGACAGTCTAACATTCTTCAGATATTTCTGATTACTCTGTGCTTCCAAGTAAGGCCTAAGAGCCAGAGTGCATTTATCCAGTTTTGAGTGCACCTTGCAGTCTGTATTTAACTGTTTGTGATTCCAGTAGATCGTAGAACAAAGAAGAGTGGAGCAATATTTTGCAAATTGTCAGAATTATGTTGGCCTTAAGGGAAGTGGCACAAATCATAGTGGTGAATTGCTACTAATTAACAAGTTGTCATTTACATTTTTTGTGTGACTGGTATACAATCACGAATGCAAGCAGCAATTTGCTCATTACCGAGACTTTGCCAACACGATTTATGCACTAGTATAAAATACTAATTAGATTTTGGCCCATGAAGCTTTGTTTAAGAGTTGTACATAACTATTTTGTCTTGTTCTGCAGTCTCTCCTACAATTAGGAAATACAATAATCCTAGCTCTGCAGAGCTGCAACAGTCCAGCCACTCTTAAGGAGACACAGTGGGGCACTGAACTTCCCACCTGTGGCTCCACAGACAAATGCCTAAAACACTGAGCTATCCAGAGGTTTTTGCGTGAGGATCTGCAAGTATTTTCCTTCTTAAGAAAGGCATCCATTAATTAATAAGAAAATATCTCCATGAGGTTTTATTGCCAAACCCTTTGGAATTGTATACTGTAATACTTTATATGCTGTCAATTCAATTCTGACATACGGTATGGCAGTGCTGGCCAAACTTTGGCCCTCTAGATGTTTTGGAACACAACTCCCAGAATTCCAAGCCTGTATTGCCAATGACAAAGGACTGTGGGAGTTTGTGTTCCAAAATTTCTGGAGGGCCGAAGTTTGGCCACCACTGCTGTATCGTAACTCTTTCTAGGGTTTTCTAGGTATAAATACCCAGAAGTGTTTTACTAATCTCTTCTGGGGTTTCTCTGGGACTGTGCAACTTGCCCACAGTATATAGGCAGGCTCATAATCCAGGAGGCACATTGGAGAACGGAAGCCCCTACTTCTGTCTCTGCAGCTCGGTACCCAACTCACAAAGCTCTTTAGGCAGTTGGTTGGAGGTTGCAGACTCTCCTTATTTTGTTGGCAAGTCCCTCTGGATGCACCTTTAATCCTCTTTTGCATCTGGGCACCAGTATGCACCAAAATCCTAATTGACCATGTGTGAGAGACAACCTGGAGGCCGCCAGGAATTGGGTGGTGGGGAAAGTCCAGTTTCTGTAATCAAATGTAGACTTGTTTCAATAGTGGCAATATCAGTGTGTGTCAAGATTATATCATTCGCTGGCAAGCTTGTATAGAATAGGGGGTGAAAGAAGGGGACATTACGTAGTCTCCCAACTGAATGCAAGTTACTTCTTCAAGAACAGAGTCCTGAACAGTTGAGATGCCATCTTAATGGCACAATTCTACAGCTTGTGTTGACCATGAGTAGATGAAGTGTGCAAAGTGGCTTCCAAACACTATTGATGGGAAGAAATGTTTTGTGTTAAATAAGCAGAAGACTGAACTATATTTCGCTAGCTCAGAAAATAGTTATGTTTATCCCACTGTGAATGTGATGAGCTCAATTTTGTTGCCACATCTGTCGGCCTCTCTTTTCTGAATCCCATCATCTGTATTTACTTACTTATTTGTTGTTTTACCATAGAGAAAAAAAGGGACAGAAAAGGAAAGAAGAAAGGAAGTCTCTTGCTGCTACAATGATGGCTGTACACCAGACAGTCTCCATGAAAGACTGGGGTACATTCCCCTCTCATCCCTTATTCTAACTAGAGATGGGCACGACTTAGCAGTATTTTCGTTTTCGTTTTCGTTACGTAACGAATGAAAAACGAAAAATGGCTGAGAACTGGAACGAAAACGGAAACGAAACAACTAATTTCGAGCTAATTTTCGTTTTTCGTTACTGGAAAAGCACATAATGGAGCTAAATGGGAAGAAACGAAAAATTTTTCGTTTTCGTTTTTGTTTTTTTGTTTTCGTTACATAACGAAACGAAAATGAAAAATTTTGAAATTAGCTCACGAAAACAGAAACGAGCCGAAACGGACCCCTAGCCGAAAACGAAAATGAAAACGAACAATTTTTCTGAGTCGTGCCCATCTCTAATTCTAACGTTTCCCAGCACACCTGTGCCTCATTTGAAGCCATAACTGTGTACCAGGTGACAGAAGGGAGTGAGGTTTTTCCTTTTTTCCTGGCACCACAGCTGTTGGAGCAGAGGCAAGGACTGGTGAAAGGAACCTTGTTTTCCATCTCCAGGTCATGTTTAGTGGCTGTAATGCTGCCTTGAATTCAAGGTGGATGTTTCAAATTACTGAAAGTCATATTTATGAGCCAGGAGCCATGAAACATGGTGACATCACTAGCTGAAGGAATATTAAAAGGGCTCTCAATAGCATTGTGAAAAGGAAAGGAATAGTTGTACTTGGGCTTTTATCTTCAATATGGCTGCAAGAGTAGCATCTTTCCTATCTTAGGAACAAATAAACCAAGGATGCTCTTCTTGTCACTTTCCTGTGGGCTCCTCCTACTGTCCTAGACCTTCTGTTACATTGTTTTCCAAGCTTTTAACCTTTAGGAATGTTTGTCATATCAGAACCTAAGGCATTTGCTATAGACTGGTTTCATGTCTACATTCATGTGGAAAGATAAATTAGGACATTAGCCTTTTAGGCTTACGAAAATAGTCAACATAGCATTGGCTTCACACTGGAGATGTTGATATAATAAAGATCCACCTGGTGGATGTGTTACTTTCTACAAAAGCTTGGCTACTGCTGTTCTTGCCTGAGAAATCCTTGATAAGCTTTTTGTGAAAAATTCTTAGTTCTTGCGCAGTGGCTGATTCATCACCATAGCTCAAAACTTTTTCCTATCTGTGACAGAGACCGTTTGAAATATTATTTGGGAACATGTCACCAACAGTGACTGATTTATCTGCAGCAGGAATTGGCAACTGAAATGAGATAGAGGGCCAGATTTCTCCACCTTCATCACTCTGTTTTCCCATTGCCACTTTTCCCCTTCCTGATCAGGGCTTGAGACTGGAAAGGGATGGAGTTGTGAAAGAGAGTGGATTTTTTTTGGGGGGGGGGCTAGGAGAAGGAAGAATGGGCAGCAATTTACATACCATATAAAGATTCTTTCAAGCCAGGATTAGATCTGAGGACTGGAAGTTCCCTTTGTCATCATCTATGGCTATATCCATGCTTAATAACCAGGAAGGAAGAAAATATGGCATGCTGAAAATAACACAAACTATTTTATGACTGTTCTTAAAAGAAGAAATGTAATTTCATTGCAAGTTGAGGAAGTACAGCATGGAGACATGTGACAGCCATCTAAATGAGAATGTCTTGTTTTATGTGATGTGCACATAAAGATCTGAATGCTTTCAGCTGCAACTAATGTGACCCAAGAATACTGGCAAAGGTGATGCATAAAAACTAGCCAACCTTTATATACAGAAATTATCTAAAATGTTTATTGCCAAGTGCCATGGATTTACTGAAGGAGATGTGAGGATGAGTTTGAGACCTTGGAATCTGAGGATGGAGAGGAACTGCCTGACATTGCCCTGAACGATCTATATGCAGAAAGCTACAGCAAAATATAGGTTACATCTCAATTCAGAGAAGGAGTTTGGACTCTTCTTGTTCAAAAGAATATCAGTGTTTAAAGACACCGGGCTGACTTGAAGGTACTGGTTAAGAGCAATCAAGTATTCCCTCAAAAGGCTGTCTTGGCAGTCACAAGTCTCCTTTAGGAAAGGCTTCCAGGGGAAGCAGGTGCACGCCTGCATCCTTCCTAGTCCACCTCAGAGGGCTGTGCACTGGCACCCACCCAAACACTCAGCCACCTACATCAAGGGAAAAATGGTTCTGCAAATAAAAGTCTACAGCAGGCACTTTAAAAATAAAAGACAGCTGAAAACGGTATGGGAGGGAAGATAGCTTCTAGCTCTACTTTAATCTTTCAATCAAAGGTTGCACAAAAAAGTCAGCCATTGACCCCACATTTACGCACAAACACAATCCTAAATGTAATAATCAAGGGCTCCCTAGGGTAAAGCATATGGAAATTGTCCCCTTCCCTTTGCCATTTTAGCAATGGGATCTAGACATTCCTATAGGATTCCTCTAAGGGTATTTTCACACGACCCCTAAACTCTGTGGCAAATGGCTCCCAGATCCGGAGCTTAAAATTGTTTCCCCACCAGCTCCGGAGTTTACAAAAAATTAAGTGCGACCACGCCCACCTAAGCGTGTCCCAGTGCACTTTTCAAGTACCTGCTCTCCGGGGGTGAAAATTCCTGATGCGGATGTAACGTAGTGAGTGTCGGGCTCTCCTCGCTTCTGTTTGTTCTTTTTTTGCCCCCCACCCCTTTAAGAGATCTGAATGCAGTGCCGGGAGCAAAGCGAGAGGGCAGAACGGAGGTGAGCGGCATTCTTTTCTTCCTTTTTTTCTCCCTCCCCTCATGCAGGCAGCAGCCAGGAGTGCGGAGGGGGTGGGAACGGAACAGCGACAAACCCCTAAGATCTCTGGTCCGAATTTAAGTGGCCAGCGGATCTTAGGGGTCGTGTGAAAAGGCTCTAAAAGTAAGTATAGGCTAGCCGGGAGGAGATTTTTTTTAAAAAAAACCTTAAACCTGCATGGCTGGGCTTTTATCTGACTGGTTGCTCAGCACGAGGTATCATTCTAAGCTCAGTTGGACATGTTGTCTCAAAAGCTACAGGGCAGGAAGGGAGAGCCACGTGCTGAGTCTGAATCCCCTTTGTACCACTGTTTTGTGGTTTTCCAGGTTTTGTTCAGACTCCTCCCCCACACATACTTCTAAAATACCACTCCAAAAGTTTAGTTGCCGTTGCCCACCTAGCCTGAAATAATGAGGTGAGACACATTGCTTGGATTTAATAAGGGCCAAACTTTATTAACTTAACTGTTAAACATTAAACCTGAAATCAAGGGAGCCTGCATAGTGCCAAAGGTTTGAAGCTGTGACTCAATCCAAGCACAAGCTCCTGGTGATGTAATTGAAGTCCCCATTAGAAGCGTGCTGCCCACTTGTTCAGCACACCTCCAACATTAAAGGTATTGTTACCACTGGGCTGCCCTCTGCCTTTTCATCATTAACCTTAAGTTCTCACTTTACTTTACCTTGTCCAATTTGGAAATCTATTTATGGCAAGAAGACTGCCAAGCACCAAATCTGATGTCTTACCTCGGACCTCAATTGAAACTAATCATCTTTGCACTACCTGCCTGATGTGACCAATTTTGGGTGACATCCTAACAACCCCCAATCTAGGTTGACAACAGGATGGGCAAAAACGCACAGCCACCCCAGGCCAACATGGCTGATAGTCAAAAATTCCCATTTGGCTCCAAATCAACCAGGTAGTCTTGCCATCAAGGTGGGATGGAAGGGTTGCCACAGCGCTGGACAAGAGAACAGGGGAGTCTTGGGCAGTCCATCATATAGACTGCCCTGCCCCACCCATTTACTACTTGGTGCTGCGCAATATCATGCCACATTTGGGCAAGTGGGCGAAGAACTACCTCCCATGGACTGCCACCATTTTAAGAGGGGCTGTTAGAAAGAACTTTAAGCTAAAACTTGCTTATATTTTGACTCCACCCTTCTGTCTTTGATTGAATCCACCACTGATATCCAGCCCTTCAGGGCATCTCCTGTTAGGTTGAAAGTTGTTCCTTTTGTCTGTGGAATCAGTGCTAATCTTTCCACATGACATAACAGAAGGGATCAGTTAGTGGCATCACTAAAAATTCATTGATTGATATAGGTGCAAGTCTCTATCAACTTCCTACTAGTGCCTAAGAAATCATTTCAATATGTGTTTATGTTGAAGAGTTGCTACTATATTTTCACAATCTGGTTAGGAGTTACAGTAGGAGCCCTGTATGCATAGGATCAGAATCCACGGATTCACTTATCCAGAATTTGAAAATATTTCAAAGGTTTTTTTAAAAATAGCCCCCCAGAATACATTTTTAATAATGAAGTTACCAGAACTGGTCAGGAGAGAGAACCAGAGACCATATGCTATGGTAAAATTTGCTGTTATAACAGCATTTGCTATAGTCTATAAATTTTTCAACTGCTGGGGGTGGGGGACGACTGGAACTGATTCCCAGTGAATATGGGGATCCGACTTCTTTTTTAACTCCTAATTACTTTTGTACCACATTGCATTTTGTGCTGCTGTTGGGAAATTTTGCGGCTAAATAGCTAAAAGTAACCCAACCAGTCACTTTTGAAAAATGGGAAAGTACACAGTTAGTTTTTGCAGCATTGTAACTCTAACAGTAGCTGTTTTGGAGCCCTTAGAACCATGTAGTTAAAAGTAACTAATTGCTTTTTTTAAAGTAATAAAAAAACTTTCCAGGCTCTGGTGCTACCTACTAATGTGTTAGAAGTTAGAATTCACAAATGGGTTCTTCATGCTGTACATATCTAAAACTGTGTCATTACTACTCCAGCAATAGCTAGCAGCATGACAGAATGGTAATTATATCTAATTAGAAAAGAGTAAAATGCTATGGGACTGAAAAATAATGAAAGTTGATTACATTTTATAGTAGGCCCATAAAATCACTAACTTTCATTTTATACCAGAAATTAGCTTACCAGCTGATAAACAACAACATGATGGTTGGAAATGTTCAGCACTGCAATCGCCTCACAAAACAGCATTTTGATGCTTCTTCTGAAGTCTAAAATTTCTTCCTAAAGACCTGTCCGGCTACATTTTATTGACTTCATTTGCTTTTTCTATAAATTTTTTATTAATTGCCTCTTTCAATTAATATGTGTTAAATGGGCTGTGTTGGGGTAAAGAATGAGTGCTGTACAATAACTTTGATAAATTAAAATATAATCTTTGATGCTTAATTGTACACACCACAGCATTCATTTTAAATATGGAGCATTTTTTTCATTTTTATTATCTCTGTTAGCAACCACAAGAATTTCACAAGAATTTCATATATTAACATTTATGCTGAAACAATGGTTTCAAAGAACTTTATATATGTGGTTTCAAAGAACTTATTATGTGGTAAACAGCATATATATATATATATATAGAACTTATATGCTGTTTACTACATAATAAGTTCTTTGAAACCATTGTTTCAACATAAATGTTAATTTCTGTTACTTACAGGCATACTTCCAACCTGCTGGAACATAAGCAGTTTTATGGTAGTGCTAAAAAAGAACTGGGTGCAACCATATATAGGCATCAAATTGCCCATATGCACAGAAGAACAAGCTGAGCTTCCATTAAAAATACATCTGATTGATTAAGTTTTGTACACATGGGGCTGTCAACATAGGGGAAAAAGTCACAAGAAGCTTAGAAAACTGCATCCAGACGGTGAAGCTTTTAAGCTGTCCACTCATATGGTGATGATGTAGTTAGTACCCTAGATATGCCAAGATAGTTGACTGAGTTGTCAGTCTAGTAGTTACAGATGAGCTCTGGGAGACTATGTCTGGACCTTGAAAGCTAGCACTATACGTATACGCATGCTAAAACAGGTGATGGTAAATTAATGATTTGGGTAATGAGGGCATGCAATTATTATACTTGGCTGACATACTCAGTGAGCCGGACTAGTGGACTGGAAATGTCACCCTGGGGCTTTGCGGAGTGCCCCAGGAGTGGAGTTCAGCAAGTGGCCATATTGAAACATGCACCTTTATTCATTCCAGTACCCCTTTGACCCACTTGACTCAACTTTATTTTGATGACCAACCTCTGATTTGTACAGATGGGTGCTTTTCTTGGGCAACAAGAATTAAGATCACCAGCAATTTTTTTCTGGTGAATGATAAATTGATGTGTAATTGCCGATCCTTATCTTTGTGCCCTATATTATTTAGTTGCTGTAGCTGTTACTCATCTATTGGCTGTCTTTTTTGTCTTCTTACCTATTTGTTGTCTTTCTCTTTTTCATGAAGTGTTCCTTCTGTTTGTTTCTGTTTCTGCCTTCAGTATCTGTAACATTACTGACAACAAGGGAATGGAGGAGTGAGGGTCCCCCTCCCCACCCAGCAGCCATTAGCACCAGTTACATGAATATGAGGATGGGAAAAGATCTTCTCTCTTAGATTAAAATCCAAGCAGAAGACTCTTACACCATTACTGGAAGAACATACAGATGATAACACTGCTGTTTGACTACAACCACGGGCACAACAAGGCTGATTTCATCAGCATTCTCCAAATTGCTTCATTTACCCTTTGGAACTCATGGCTGAATGACAGCACTTCCACCACTAATTCCTCAATTTCATGATTCCAGAAGATATGTTACTGGGATAAACACAGCCTGGTAAATCCTAGACTGCTACCCTTCTGTGGAGTTCACTCAGAAAAGTATTGGCATCAGTTCTCTTTTTTCTATAGCACACAAGAAGCTGCCATCTTATTCTTCATCTCAGGCAGCAATGACTTGAGACAGCAAAACATATAATCAGGGTTCAGATTGTGCCATAAATCCATTTCCCAATATCTAGCCTAATTAGGTTCAGAATTCCAACTGAAATTGCCCACTAGAGGTGTACTACTTGCATTTTTAAATGATTCATCACAGTGGCCAACACTATGAATTCAATTCAGTATGAATAAAGATTACTTTGAAATGAAGTAAACATCTCATACTATTCTAAAGAAAATTTATTTTCAGGTATAAAATAAAAACAAATTCTGCTGCTGTCAGAGTATTTTTCCCAGACATTCCCATTCTTAAATAAAAACATCACCCTATACAGTCCTATTATAATCCCTTTCTTTGACTATCTAGTTTCTTCAGCAATTGAAGGAAGGTTTAAAATTAATCCCTTCTTAGCATACAATTTGATTCCTATTTAATGCTGAAGATCCACAAATTGTGTTCTAATATTAAAAGAAATTGAATCTGTGTTGCCATTGACTCATTTACGTTAACCTTCACTAGGTTTATGCAAATACTGGTGAGTTATTTGGAAACAGAAAATGCTTCTGAGAACCATTCACCATATAATGACAATACCATGAAGCGAAGTTGTTCTGCTTATTTTCTAAAAGCTTAAAATCATTCATAGAAAAGCAATGTTCAGTGTTACCAAAATGTTTATTCAGATGATACATTTTTAAAATAAAAGCTACAGTTAATCTTCACAACAATTTTCATCCAACTATTGTACCTCCTTCAGAGAGTTTACCCTTCAGAAATCAGCTAAATAAAAACAGGAAAATGCTGTTTCTGTATATAATCAAATAGACATTTATTGGCTGGAATCCTGTTGGTGGAATTTCACAATGGTAAATGTTAGCAAACTGTGGAGGTTAATATGTTTCCTGTCTCTACTGCCCCAAGGTCCTGATGTTACCCATGGATCCTTTTCAACCAGGGGAAACCTTTGGGAGCCTTGGAGGGGAGACCTTTCAATTAGAGATGGGCACGAAATGAACTTTTTTCCATTTCCGTTATTCATTATTTGTTCCCTTACGTAACGAAACGACTAATGAAAATTGTGATGGAAATGGAACGAAATGAACATAACCACGAAAACTGAGTTTGTTACGTTTCGTTTTCGTGAATGGTGACGCGCAATGAAATGAGTTGTTTTAAATGTTAAAAAACACCCTGGATATGCATAAAAACACAGTGATAATTATTTATCCTGTTTGATAATACCTACCAGGGGGAGTTGGGGTCCTTAAAACATGCATTTATGTCTTTTCTCAGATGCTGTATTTTTTTCCTTTAAGGGGAGTTAGGGGACATTGACCCAAAATGGCTCCCAGATGCCTAATATTGATTTCTTGGGTATTAAAATGCCCTGGACAGCCGTAAAAATGGAGCAATAAAGCGATAATTATTTGAAATTAATGCCTACCAGGGGATTGGGGTCCTTAAAACGTTTGTTTTTGTCTTCTCCCATCACGATGTATTTTTCTTTTCCCTTTAAGGATGACAAAATGGATGTTTCCGGCCACAAAATGGAGGCAAGCCATGTGATGGGATCATGTTCAACCAATAGCATGCCCAGGTTGCAGACTGGGCAGGTCTGGCAGCCACAGAGGGCATAAAAAGCTCTGGCAGCCCCCGTCCTCCTTGCAGTCTCCGGTGGGAGTTAGGGTGGGATTGCTGTCTCTGCGACTCTAGCTTCAGTCCTGCAGCCTCCCTGTGTGTGTGCGTGCATACCTCTTGGTGAGTACCCTCCCCTGCCCTGCAGTGCAGTCACTCTGCTGCTGCCTTGCACCCTGGGCAACGCCCGCCGCTGCCTTTGCAGCCTCCCTGCATACCTAGTCTATACTGTGCCTCTGCCAGCATCAATTTTTTTTAGTGTTTTCCCTCTGGTCTGCGGCATTGGGGGACGCCCCCACACGGAAATGCTTTAAAAATCACAGAAAAAGTGGGTAGAAATGAAAAACAAAAAAATGAAAAACAAAAATGAATTTTTTCCAAAAATTCACGAAAAACAGAAATGAAACAAAACGGACCTCTCAACAAAAAATGAAAAACCGAAACACCATTTTTTTTTTATTCATGCCCATTTCTACTTTCAATATCTGAAAATCACCACTGGTGGTCTCAAAGCTGATGGCAGGTCCAGGGGCCGTCACTTTTGGATGTTAAAGGCCCCTCTCTGTCCTGACTACCACAGGCTTCCCCAGGTTGAATAGATCCCTAAAGAGCCTTGGAACCTGGGGGCAGGGAGGGGAAGGAACATATCAGAATTACAATTAAAGATTAACACCAATGGCTGATTATATCACCAGTCTTTCTACCTCTACAGTTGTACAATGGCATTTCAGCCATTGTTTATAGTGGTTCCAGCCATGTGAATGTCAAGATGTGATTTTTTTTGTGGACAGGGTAAAATAATAAGGGGGGGGGCTAGAGAAAAAGGGAGGTTGGGCTATACATTTTTCTAAAAAGTGAAACTGTTCCCCCCATGCAGAAACAAACAAAGTTTCAATTTTTCCATAATTAAAATTGTACAAATAAATCGAAAAGATCAGTCTTGCCACCCACTGTTATTTTTGGAGAGAATACAGGCTAGCAAACCTGAAACATTGATCTTCCCAAAGGCCTTTCAACAGCTTAAAAGAGCAATTATATTTCAAAAATATAATTGGTGGATTTTAAAAGGTGGGTTTTCTTTGAAGAGTCAAAACACCAGGCTTGCCTTAATTGAAGCAATGGAGTGATACTCCTTCAAAAAGGAACATTTTGTCATGTATCTCCAACAAATAAGTACAGATTTTGTAAGACATATTCAACTCCAGGAATATAAAAACAAAGTACCCATGTCTACTAGTGAACTTCCCACCTCTCTTTCTGCTGTGCATTTGACACAATTTTTAAGTTTGCTGAGCACCATCTTCTTCTTCAAGTGCCATGTCCTTGTAGAACGTTGGTAATCAGTAGCCTGAAATGGTTTCTATCTAGAGGCATTCTAAATAGAGCAGCTGTGCTCTCTCCGGACCATTGGCTTAAGTTCTTAAGCCAGAATGTTCTTCTATGCCCCGGGCCGTGCTTCCCATCTATTTTTCCTTGAAGGATAACCTGCAGCAGATGGCATTTCTCATTGCGCATTATGTGTCCAAAATATTGCAATTTTCTTCTCTTTATGTTGAGGATTTCTAGCTTTTAATCCATATGCTGTAATACAGCCACATTTATTTATTTATTTATTTATTTATTTATTTATAATACATATACTGCCCGTCTTCCAGAGGAACACATTAGTGACTCTGGTTGTCCAAGGTATATTCAGAATTCTTATGTATGTCCACATTTCAAACACTTCCAGCTTCCTGCATAATGTGTCTGTAAGCGTCCAAGGTTCAACTAGAGAAGTATACTGAATACATAGGACTGAAGTATTTGAGTACGAAATCTGATAGATAATTCCCGGTTTGTCAAGACCTCCCTCATTTTCTGGAAGGAATTTCTAGCTTGTTCAATTCTACAATGGATTTTGCTTGAAGAGACCCAGTTATTCTTGACATAGCACCCCAAGTGTTTATAAGATGGTACTCTGTCAATCTTTAGAAGGTTCTATATCAGGCATGTCCAAACTTCGGCCCTCCTGATGTTTTGGACCACAACTCCCAGAATTCTAAGCTTAGATTTTCAATGGCAAAGGACTGTGGGAGTTGCAGTCCAAAACATCTGGAGGGATGAAGTTTGGACATGACTGTTCTATATGAACCATTTATTTTTACTGATAACCATAACTAAAACTGGCCATTTCACTTCAATCAAGGCCTCATAGAAATTGGTCCTAATCAGTTTGATTTAGTCAGTTTTTCAGGTTTCAGATAGGGCCAGCAAACAGGCCCCCACAACTAGATAACTAAATACAATATTTGATGTTGTACTAATATTGACTTAGTAAGTCTATGTACTACTCAGATTGTACCTAGGGAGGGGGAGATACGTCTACTTTGGTTCTCAGTTAACAAATATTTCTAATGTATATGAAGTAAATTAGCTGAATAAATTGATTGGGTCAAGATAGTCTTCCACAAGCCTATTCATTTACAGAAAAAGATCTCTATAGGTAGATTTTTAATTTATTTATTAATTTATTTATTTATTAGGCTTCTATACTGCCCATCTTCCCAAAGGGAACTCTGGGTGGTTTACACAGACTGAAGAGGTCCAGCCAGCCAACAACACAAAACTGAAACAACAATACACATACAATATTAAAATATAAGAATTAAAAAGATAATCTAACCCTGGCAAGTGCATATGGCAGTTGTCCTGATGGATGGTGTGTGTGTGTGTGTGTGGGGGAACTACGCGGCACTTCAATTAATAGTGTTTTCACTATGATTGTATTTGCATCCATCAGATGAAAGTGGCATGTGAAAATTTAGTCATATAAATTCAATGTAAAAATGATCCTCTGGGCCTTAATTCTGATGATATATCAGTGGATGCCCCAGGTGGAGTAATAAGGAAAACCCACTCTGCCATCTATGTAAAGCCCTGTCTGTAGTCATATGCTGTGTCCACACTAATGAAGAGTCCAGTATCCTGAAGAATGTTCTTATGAAAAATATCTGTGAAGATTCTCAATCATCCGGGTGAGTTTATCTGGCAGTTGAGTCATGGCAACTGGACTTTTTTTTTCTTGAGAGATTGGCATGACTCAAATTCCAGTAGCCATGACTCAATTTCCAGATAATCTTGTGAAAAAAAATATTGGGGAATCAATTTTTCTTCTTTTTGTTTATGGTCCATACGTACTTTTTAATGGCCAGAACTGGAGAGATACTTCCCTCACACCAACTAAAACAAACAGATTTAAATTACTGCTATGCTCTCCATCAAACATCATGGTCCACTTGAAAGAAAAAAAAATGCACTTCAACAAGGTATTTAAAATGGCCACATAATTAATTGCCCCTTGAGAAGCCTGAATGTTATATATGGAAGCCGGCTGTTATCACTCTGATTCTCATTATCCTGCCAAGCAACAATTTGATTCAAAGGGTCAGGTCATCAACAATTTGTTTTTTTTTAAAGTAATTCTCAGAAATGAGCTTTTAAAACCTTAAATGTGAAACAGCAGTAGAAATCTAAAGGCTTCCTATTTTTCCAATCAGCCTTTGAGGAGGAGAGGAAGCTAAATAAACATCTATAAGTACTCAGCTCAAAACTTCAAGAACATAAAGTTTTTATCCCCTGCTAAAAGCTCCTTTACTTATCTTTTATTACACACTGATGCAAACACTAAAAGGAAGTTGGCTGTTATTAGTCTGTTGTTAAGTTGTAATAGAAAAAAAATCAGGAAAACATATCTGCAAAGTTTAAATGAAACAAGGCCAGCAATTTTCTTGGGTCATATGTAAAGGACATTATTGCAAATAGCAAACTGCAAGGCCGTATGCATGTGGCCTGATATTTATGAAGAGATTTGCTTTCCAGACCAACTCAATTACTGCTTTAATGGAATTACAAAATAAGTGGATAAAGGAAATGTTAGATGATTGAGTAGATCAAAAAGTCCTGGAATTCAGTACAGTTTTTGATGATGTGAAATGAAACAATCCAAATACATTCAGATGGTATGTTTGTGCAAGTTTAATAACTTGGGTTATTGTATTCATGAACAGTCTGTGACTGTAAAAGTAGTTGTGCTCACTCTTTTTATAGTGTGACAGATATTTAATGATTTTCTGCCTTTTACAGAAATCCAGGAAGTTGGTTCCTTCCTGCCCTTGAGTGGAACTGCTGGTGAATGGAGATGCAGTTTCCTCCTACGTCTCCTACATGCCCTGGTGGGTTAAGAGACCATTCAGATAATATGCTATGTAGTCAAGGGATGGTGAAAAGGGCAAGAACTATCTCTCTGCTTTGTCCTGTTGGGAGCCACTCCAGGATTGCATCCTTCTACAAATGGAGTGAATCTATTTGTAGAAAGTCAAGTTGGAATCCAACATTTCACATCCTCAAAATGCATAGGGGCCATGGTCTGAGAGATTGTGTTTAGCTGAGTTAGTTGCAAGTTGTGTAGGCCTGAGACAGATACCAAATAAGGGCTAATGACGACAACTGAACAGCCAGAATTGATTTGATTGCCTGGCTTTAAAATGAAACATGTTAGAATCATGAAGATCTATGATGAAATGTGGAGTTCAGACCTCAATGATAAACTGACTTGTGAATTGGAAGTTACAAAAGGGCTGTTAAAAAGAGAATGTTTTTAATTTAGCATGCCCTGCACCTCCTGATCCAGGTCATTGATACAGCATTGGTCAGCATTGCTCCCAGACCTGAGCCCAGGGGTACCCCAATGGTTACCTCCTCCCAGTTTGTGAAGGAGCCATTAATAAGCACACTATATCATGGGGCACTTTGTCAAAAGGTTTGCTAAAGACAAGATATACTATGTATACAGCATTTCCTCTCTCCATCAGGGAGATCACATGATCAAAAAATGAGATCTGATTGGTCTGGCAGGATTTGTTCTTCACAAATCAGTATTGGTTTCTTGATATTGTTGCCTTGTTTACTAGGTGCCTGCATAGTGAGCGCTTTATAATCTGTTCCAAAAATTTTCCCTGGGATTTCCCTGTCAGCTAACTGCTCGGTAGTTCCCAGGTTCGTCCTTTTTGCCCATTTGGAAAATATGGACAACATTAGCCCTTCTCCAGTCATCTGATACCTCACCCATTTGCCCATGACTGCAAGATAATAATGGACAGTGGTTCTGAGAATTCTTCAGCCAGTCCTTGCAATATTTTTGGATGCAGTTCATCTGGCCTGGTAGATTTGAACTCATTTAAGTTAATAATTATCTGTTTATCAGTCCAAGTCTTTCCTTTGGGAAAAGACTGGGCTAAAACAGGAAATTAGCACTTCTGTGTACTCTTTGTCATCTGTTATTATTTTCCCATCTTCACTGAGTAGCTGAACCATTGTTTCTTTTTTACAGTTACATACTTGAACAATTTTTGTCCTTGGGCTCCGTCACATGTTCTTTAAAATGCTGATTAAATTTCAAGATAAAGCGTTTCCAGAAATATTGTCCTCACGGCCACTGGGCTTAAAGAAAAAACTGGTTATGCCCCCTTTAGCGAGTTTTCCATGACCTACCAGAGAAGTTGGGAATTTTTTGCTGCGGTAAAAAATGTGAGCCAGACGTCCGGGGGAGCGTGCATACAATCTGATTTTCTGCCCACCCTTTTAAAAAAATTCTCCTCCCCCCAGCACTGATCAGCTGGCTTTCGGGCTGTCAGCACTGTTTTATTATTATTATTATTATTATTATTATTATTATTATTATTATTATT
>JAHTLZ010000237.1:50922282-50941266 GCA_023846285.1 Phrynocephalus versicolor
TTATTATTATTATTATTATTATTATTATTATTATTATTATTATTATTCATTTTCCCCTTAGCACCACATGCTGTCCGTGGGACTGAATGGCACTTTTTTTAATTAAAAAAATTTTTTTTACATGGCAACGGAGATTGCACATCTTCAGTCATGTGACCAAGAAAGAAGAAAAGCCGGACTTTCACAATAACCGGATCTTCCCCCAGGTGAGATAGCAGCCATTGTTGCTTTTGGTGTCTCTAGAAAACTTCAGCTCATTCTCTCTATTCAACTCCCTATTGCCATCCCTGCAATTCCTTGCTACCTGTTGGTACTCTTCCTTTGTAGCCTGGCTTTCTTTCCACTTGCTATACATGTCCTTTTTTATCACAAAGAAGGGAACATGAGAGCAGAGAAGTCCTTCAGAGGACTGTGGAGGACTGGACAAGAAAATGTATTCTACATTTTATGATGCAACATAAAGCCACACATTTGCATTCCACATTCTTTATCCCCCAGATTGCTATATTTCTTTCCAAGTTTCATTATTACAAGCAGGTGTTTATATGAACGTTGCTCTGATACAAACAGGATACATGAATTACTGCTCACTGTCAGATCCAGGTGGTCTGTGTTGAAAATTTTAGAGGCCTGCCTAGCAATTCACCATCTTGGGTGGAATGAGACATTATTCAGAAACTAGAAGATTTGAAATATTTGAGTCCAGACTGAACTAAAATTAATACCTTCTTAAACATCATTCTTTTAAATTTAAATTGAGTATTTTAATGTTATTTATTTCCAAGTTCTTTGGACTCGTTATCTTGTTCTATAAGGCTGTTGTTAAAAATGAATCTGAGTATCTGTGTATAAACCTACATGCATAATTTCCAAAATACATACCAGTACTCCTCTTTAAATGCACCATTGCTCTCCCAGGACGAAATGAAGAAGTGAGACTCACATAATGGGGTTTAACTCAGGGCACACTTTATTTAACCATTAATGTAGAGCAAGTTACCACCATGAGGGGGCTTCTACAGTGCAGGGAACCAGTTGTGCCCAAGAGGTCCACTCCAGACCTCTCTCCAACAGCATTGTATATCTGGGCATTCCCTTGCCCCTCTGGGATGCAGTCCCTTGCGTCCTCAGTTGACAAATGCTATACCACTCCCTGGGCTCTAAGTCGCCATCACCTGGCCAGTCCCAGCTCTGGGAGGATTTCCAATGCCTCCTCCCCTAGACTCTGTGATGATCTGATCTGCAGCACCCTGGGGTTGGAAGGGGTATAACTTGTTATCGGTTTGGGGCTCACCAAATGCTTCTGTTCTCCCACACTACCTGCCATGGCAATGGGCAAGCCCAGCTATGACCTGTGCTTCCCATGCTTCCCCCCAAGCTATGCAATGCAGCTTGCAGCCACCTCAGCAACTCTGTCAGGGACAGGTCAATGCCTGAATCAGATAGGTGCAGCCCATCTTCACCGTGCAACTACTTATCCATTTTGATGCTTGGGTGACACACTTCCAATCCACCGTTCTGCTGCACATCCCAGCAGACTTCCCCACTCATACCTCTGTGTGTGCCGTTCAGGCCCCATAGGTCACCCTCTGCTTTCAAGCTCCTTCTAGGTATCATCGTGGAGCACAACACACTTGTACCTGGGCACGAGGCCCTTCAGGTGACCGAGTCAGTTCTAGTCTCATGGGACACAACCCACCCACCATTTCCTCCTTGGTATATTTGTAGAACACACCAAGCTTGCACCCGGATGAGGCCATCCAGACATCCAAATCAGCTCAGGCACCACCACAAACCTGCACCTGGGCATGAGGCCCTCCAGGCACCCAAGTCAGTTGAGACCCCACAGGTCACAATCGGTGCTCCTGTATTGGAAAATTACTCTGTCCACTTGGGTAATTTGGTTTATGCTTGCTCTCATGATGTTTACCTACAGGGTCACTACAGTTCTTGAACTGCAAATATTCACTGCATCTTATGAAATGTACATTTTATGAAAATATTTCAGTCTGCCCAGTAAGTATATATCAGCTCTTGCTTCTAAAAAAGTTTTTACTCTCTGACCTATCTACATATGCTACAAAGACCAATGATTTGGAAAATGTTTAGTTGCTAATGTGGGGAATAGTGCAAAGCAATATAGAACACACATATTTCATAGAATGTCTAATTTACATTTTTAAAGAAAAGCAAATAACACAAATTTGCTATTTTGTTTCAGGATACCAGGAAAAATGGCTGTAGCCTCCTTATGTTCGTATGTGTGGCTACTCAGAACTCAGTATCACTGTGTTCAACAAGACCTCAGAGATATTTATTTTTATTTTATTTTATTTATTTATACAACTTATATGCCGCCCACTACCCAAAGGTCACATAGAACTCTATGATACATATTTGTGAGTAGCTATGTAGAGGATGGTGCTGGCTCTGGATAACAACATGCATAATTCATTCATGCAATAAATTCCATCATCGTGTCAGTGATTCTTTCCACCAAAGTACAGCAATTGCAAAATATTGATGGAAAACTTGCCCTGTTAGTATTTTAAATATATAACATAATACAGTATTTGCTTGTATAATGTAATAAGATGACTTTCGTAATTAATCCTTTTGCAGAAGAGTGAGTAAAACATGACAAAGAAAACATTAATACTTTTTACAAAACCATTGTGTCACATATATATTTAGCTTAAATCTTGGAGGTGTAGCTATAGCTGTATAAAGGTAAGGACAGAGGTCATCAAGAGATTTTCAGTAATGAAAGACTTCCTCCTCCAGTCGCACAGCTTCCATTTAATGGAAGGGATTATTTGCATGTCTTGAAACCTTCAGAAGAGAAAGTATTTTATTGCCAAAAAATTGCCCCTTTTTACTGATGAGATCATCAGCCTACTGCAGGCAAATCTACAGTATGTGAACAGGATTTCAGCTCTGTTTTCACCTAGGATAAAATGTGGTTTAGGCTACATTCATTTTAAAGAGCTGGTATAGTACAGGAGTCAGAATTTTCCATGTAATTTACAGGAGAGGGCCCAGCTGAGATTACTTAGAGCAGACATTCTTGACCTTTTTTTTAGCCATGGCCATAAACACAATATGATATAATTGTACGCTGAATTAGGCCTCTAGTGGTGTATGGTGAATTGCGTCCGATCTGTGATCCCCTGCAATATGTACTAGTACCTCCCCCGGGAGGTCATATGACACCTGTAGAGAATGGCTGTCAGAGTATGTGTGGCCATTGAGACTAAATGTCCTGCCATTGTGTGTCCTTAGGCAAGCTACATGGCCCCACAACACCACCAGAAAAAGGGACTGGTAAACATCTTTTGAGTACTGTATACTAAGAAACCCTGGGATGTCTTCATATGTCAGAACAAACTCAATGGCATATAATTGTTTTTAATTTTTACCGTTGCTGCTGCCAAAATACTGGTATAGAATATTTATATGGATAAAATAGTTAAACTTCAAAACTACTTCTGTAGGTTTCATTCATTCATTCATTGATGCATCCATTCATTCAGTTTTATACCATTCACCTGACTGCGGTCACTCCAGGTGGTTCATAGCACTATAAAACATAAATATAATAATGTATAGCAAAACTGCTCCAAATTAAACTGACTAAACTTAACTCAAATACAAAGACAAACAATAAAAAATAAAAAATTCAGCAGTTTAATAAACTACCATCACTTCATTGGATGATAGTGGGAAACAACAAAAGAGAACAGTATTGCAAATACTGCAAAAGGGAACCAATTAATGTTCATGAACGTTCCATGGTGCAGGGATGCATGGCTTGAAAATTCATAACACAGACCTCCTGTGCCTTAATTTACCTTCTTTGGCTTAAATTAGGCTGTTTTGGGCTAAAAGGAATTCATATGTTGAACTTCTAGATACTACCAGAAAATAATGTGTAAGTGATAGATGTAAGGCCTGTCAGGAATCCAAAGGAGTAATTCCTCACATTATAGCTTTTCGTCCACATTATAAATTCCAAATCCCCTCCAGTTTTAGAAAATGAAACCATAATACTATACTCAGACAAGAAACTTATCACAGATATACCAGTTTATATTAATAAGCTGGATATTAAGTTTCTGAATAAGAAACAAAGACAAATATGTCTTGCAAATGTTGGAGTTCCATCAACAAGCAATTTCAAAAGTACCAAACATTATGACCATAAATGTATATGGAAATAAGACTGGGACATCTTCCTCCCCATGCCAGTTTCAACAACTGGAGTTGTTTCAAAATTTTGGACTACCCATTTGGCTACAGTATTTGGCTACAAATACCATCAGCTGCCAATTTGTACCCTGATATTTTGCAAACATATCACTCTGCTTTTACATTTCTAGGACTTGAATGCCAATTTTTAGGCTTAATCATTGGATTGCCCCCCTTCACCCACAATAGTAAGAAATCAAGAGGTGTAATGAAGATGATAATTTTGATGCAGACAACAGGATGACCCACATTCATTTAATGAATGCTGGACTTGAGTTATTTTGAATAATGAGAACTAGAAAAAAGTAAAGGATATTACATTATTCAAAGTATTCCATGTCAGTTTGATGGCATGCAGCATACATATGTAGGCTACCAAAATATATTTATATAGACTTGGAACAAATCTCAAAATAAATGGTGCTGCATCACTGGTGCTCTAAACATTTAAAGGAACCTTCAAGAAAGGATCCTATTAGGAGCATCGTGGTGCAGTGGTTAAATTGCTGTACTGCAGCTAAAACGGTGCTCATGACCTGTGGTTCAATTCCAGGTAGCAGGCTCAAGGTTCACTCAGTCATCCTTTTGAGGCTGGTAAAATGAGTACCCAGCTTGCTGGTGGGGGGGGGGCAATGTGTAGCCTGCATAATTAAATTGTAGACCACCCAGACAGTGCTTAAGCACTATGGTGTGGTATATAAGCAGAACACTGCATTTCTTTTCCTAAACGTTCAAAAGTGTCAGACGCACTGGAATGCCAACACACATACAAGACACTTTCCTTTAGAGACATCTCCCTAGTGGATGGACAGTTGAAGTCCATGACCCATTAATGACATGGCCCTATGTTTCATCTTCACTTGACTATACTGGGACAGAACTTGGGAGGCAAGAAATGTAGTAAAGTTAAACTGCAGTCAGTAAAATGTGAAGATGGTGCTATAAACCACAGTTTCTTCCTAGTGTTCTCAAATAAAAGGGTGTCTAGCAGACAAAGATGCTGCCCTCTGGCAAGGATCTAATAATGACTCGTTAGTCATGCTACACTTAATACATTATAGTTAGGGGCAAACCATTCATGTATACACTTGCTGATTATGCTCAAGAAACAGAAACACTCATCTGAAAGACATCCTCAGCATAGCACCTGGATCCTTTAAATGCCGAGTCAGCTTTCCAAAGTGTTAGCTTCTTTCTCAAGAAACAGGGGAATTGCACCACATATACAAAATATTAATTCAAACATGAGAAATCAACTAGGATCTCAAAGAGAAGAAAAAACTTGTATTTTTGTTGCAGTCTAAACATGGGGTGCGGGAAGGAGCAGGAATGCATGGATTCATGAGCTGCTAAAGTTAGAAATCTAAAGGGCAACCAGGAAGCTCAGCAGATGATTATTAATGTTAACATGTGGCTGAAATCTAGCAGTAAGTCACCAGTAGAGTAGGCCCATTGACTCAGGGGGATTTGGTGAGTCAACTCCTATATATGCTCCACTGCGCCAATGTTCCCCCTCTAGTGGTGACTTGCTACTGGATTTCAGCCAATATATGACAAAATAATGTAATTATGTGTATTATACCTTTACTCTTTAACAGAGGTCTCAGTCTTGTTGACCATCAGCAGAGCACAATGGAACAGTTTGCTGCCAGTTGCTTCATCCAATCTTGTGTAGATGAAAGCTGCAGAGTGTGTGGGACTTCTATGTATACAAAGAGAAACAGAATGATTTCATGCACAGGCTCCATAATAGTGGTTCAACCTGCATAACAATCTGATGCAAGTCTGTAATGTTTGAAGAAAATAATGCTTAGGACATTTACATAAAGGCACTACTTTAGTGTGCAGTTTGGTCCTAATGGACTGCATCTTCATATAAATACTCTAAAACAAACAAACAAACAAACAAACAAACAAACAAACAAATAAATAAATAAATAAATAAATAAATAAATAAATAAATGTTTTGCCAAGTGATCCATTCGATTTAGCAGTACATCAAAGCATTTTCAAAAGCTAGTCAAAACATCCAATTGTACATGTGTGCATGCAAGGTAAGTATTGTACACCCTTCCCTAAATCATATAAACATACTTGCTGTAAATAAATGGGGAGTCCTTTTTGCCATATTTACAAATCAGTATTTAAAATTGGTCAGGAGATACATCAGTTAGCAACTGAAATCCAATTTTGCTGATGATTAGAAATCATTGTGATTTAAACCTGTCCGCCTGGTTCCATTCAAATTACTTTTAAATACAGAACGGCAGGCACACATTTCTATGTACATTTCTACCTTCCCTATTTAAACATTTGGCTACTCGAGTGATTTATGAGCAAAGCTAGTCCTTTGCAAAATGTCTTTTATGTTCCAGATGCATTGGATTCATTATTTTCAATCAGCTCAACAATTCAATATGCTGTTTAAGGTTATTCAAATACAACACAGTCAGCATCAAGGATGATGGGAATTTTATGACTCCTGTGCACATTTTAAATGGCTTTTGCAGCTATTCTTATCTATGACCTCTTCTGGAAAGATGGGTAAAAAGTTGATTACATGCAATTTTTTTTCAGGTACTCTGCCTACCAAGCAGCAAGATCACTCAGTAGAAGGTGAAATTAGTTAGCCTTTTCTTTTCTGAAAAAGAAAAGCTAGAGGTCTATACCCATGGAGTATTAAATGACACAGGTTCATGACCAAGAGTAAAACCCTCTGCATATTGAGCAGCGTGTAGGTAGAAGTGATGTTCCTTGTACTGTGCTAGCCTGGCTTTGATACTGGGGAGAGTGAGGCAGTCATGTCTGGAAAGAGATGCTGACAACTGACAGCAAAGACCAAGTTGGGTGGTCTGTAAACTAGTGTGCTGTGTTCAAGGGTAAGGGAAAATATGGTTCCCTCACTTCAGCTAAGACGTTTCAACTGCAAGTGGCGTGTAGTTTTGTACACAGAACTGGGGAAGGTATAATCTTGTTCTTTCTTTAATGCAGCCACTCTCAACCTTTTTTGGGCCATGGCCATGGAGCCAATATGAAAGAAATATAGGCTAGATCAGGACTGGAGAAGCTGCACAATAAACCTTAGAAGGTGGTGTGTGAAGTATTGTCCATATTCTGTGCCCTTCTTTAAATGTGCTATATATGTCCCCTGTTGAGAATGGCTGCTTTAAGGCCCTCTTTGCCTCTATGTCTCTTGCAGTTGATATAGGAGTTTCTAGACTGAGTGAGGACCCTGGTGTGGTCAGCCTATTGCCTGGAGGAGACCTCCCTTCATAATCTACTGTTCACATCGAAATAAATCAATTGTAGCTTTCATCCCATTGTGAATACTAGGCATACATGATAGGTTGGAATGATCAGTGGAGTCAAAAGGTCTGGGCCTCATATCATGGTCCTGAACCAGCTCCTTTCACTCCTGGGTCTGTTCTCCCCCTCCCCCTCTCTCTGTGTGAGGGATGGAATAAACCATGCAAAGGAAAACTATCTGTCAAATCCATGCCTTGCTTTGTACCACACGACTTCACAATAAAAAATAATGTATAAAATTGCAAGAATGGTGAGTTTCAATACCTCTGAATTACCTTTCTGTCACCTGTTTTTATTCTAAAGTTTTTTTGACAATGTATTTCCTCATATGTCTCATTTTAATACAATTTAATCTATATTGTCAGCAACATTTGTTTCTGTGCTACCCTTGCATGCTGGTCCCTCCCCACCCCCACCCCCCAGCATCTTTACTTTTGCTATCTTTTAAAAATTCTACTTGCTCTGTAAAATTTCGCATCAAACCTTTCTGTCATTCAATAACTAATAGAAAGCCTGCATAGAATCATTTTCTTGCCGGGTATGACTCACACACATTTTGGAGGGAATGTGAAGGAGGAGATATATGAAATTACATGGTTGGTTAGCTTCACCTCTATTTTGGAAAACTGAAGAAAAGCAATATTACAGATAAAATGAGCAACACAGGAGAAGAAATCTTGCTGAGGAAGAATAGCACATATTCTATAAAGGGGACCTCATTATTTGAAACTATTGGCAAGCCTTTTGTTGGAGATTTCTGTATATCTTTGTCATATTTCATGCAATGGAGTTGTCTTGGGAAAAGGGTGATCACTTGTCTTAGCTGGAGAAAGCCAGGCAGAAGGGAAATTTGATTGCCCAGCTGGCAGCATTATAGGCTCAAGGGGCGAAGGCAATTGGCAAGACCTGGCAGGTTGGACTTGAGGATGAAAGGAGCCTGGTAGATGCATTGGCTATTTGCCAAAAGGAGTTATATCAGCTTCAGATTTTGAAACAGAAGTACTATGGTATTTCAAGGTAAACTGGCCCGTGATAACTATTTGCAGAGAACTTGATACCAGGAAAAAATATAGTTTCTACTTCCATGGTTGCCGAGGACAGCAGTTTTAAGTGATCTATGTCCAATGCTGTTTTTGTATGCATAGATTCCTTGAACCCCCTTGCGACCCAGACTGATAGGCAGCTATGACCGACAAAGTAAAGTTTTATTACATAGGAGCCTCGTGGCGCAGTGGTTAAATGCCAGCACTGCAGCTAAAACTGTGCTCACGGCCTGGGGTTCAATCCCAGGTAGCAGGCTCATGGTTGACTCAGTGTTCCATCCTTCCAAGGTTGGTAAAATGAGTACCCCACTTGCTGGGGGGGGGCAATGTGTAGCCTGCATAATGTAATTAACCTGTAAACCACCCAGAGGCTACTTGAAGTGGTATGGGGAGGTATATAAGCAGGACACTTTGCTTTATAAAGTCTTGCTGCCTATTATTGTTTATAGAGGATACTCCCAAAGAGCTACTGTTTCCACAAAGTCTTAGGCCTCCTAGGAAGAACAGTTTTCTTTTTGTATAGAATGGAAGGTCTAAGGCAGCCTGGAAAGTAGGCCCTGTTGTAAGTGAGTGCAATGTGTCTGTGGGCTGGAACACCCACGATTCTGCTGGGAGAATTCTGGACACTGGATTTTTTTTAAACACCCAAAATAAACAATGATTTACCAATGATGTAAGGTCCACCTGTGATAGATCTCTTAAAAAAGAAATTGAAAAACCTAGGGTTCTCCTCCTATAACTACAAGATAATATAGAAAACAATGATAAGACACTTCTTAGACTTGTCTAGAATAAAACATAGATGGTCACATCATCAATTAAGTAGGAGCAAAAGGAGTACTTTATCAATGAAAGAGGAATGAAACTAACAGAGATGTAACCCTCCAAGAAATAAGTAATCCAAGACAAGTTAAATACAAGTGAGGAACCTTTTCAGTTTTTCCCCCCACACCACTTTTCTCTCCTTCTTTTATTTTTGGCTAACGACTTACATAAATGTGTAAATGTATTCCTGAATGGTATGGAAGGACATTGTGATGAGGGGTGGAATGGAATACAGGAGGAAATGAAACAGGGAGATTCAACCATAGATTCATTTGCTGGGTGCTGAAAAATAAGTCCTAAATAGAGATGGGCAGGAAATGATTCTTTTTGTTCTGTTTTTTGTTTTGTTTTTTTGAAAAAAGAAACAAACTGAAAAACTTTTTTTAGTTTGTTTCCTTTTGTTTTTCGTCCACCCAATTGGGTGTGTCTTTAAGGGGTCCCTACCTGAGCGGCCGCTGCTACTAACGAGCCCCCACGGGGAGGGCTTCCGAGGTGGCGGAGAGCCTTCCAGTGCTCACCGCCAGCATGAGGCCTTGCTGCCGCAACTGGAGTCCTGCCAGATCCCAGAGGTTGCTGGAGCCAAGAAGAGGAGGGGGTGAGTTCAAGCCCCCTATGGGGTGAAAAAAGTTTTAAAAGCCCATGCTTCCCCGTAATGTGCCCAATTGGGGGGGGGGGGAAGCATGGGCTTTTAAAACTTTTTTTTGCCACCAAAGAAAGCACTGATGACCACCATTGGCACTTGTTTCAGTGGCTAAAAAAAGTTTTAAAAGCCCGTGCTTTCCCCCATCAGGCACTCAAAAAAAAAAAAGTGGAAAGCAAAATGAAATTATTTTTAAAAAGAAATTATTTTAAAATGAAAAAGAAACTAGGGGAATGAAACAAAAAAAAAAACACCCAAAACAAAATAGGATTTTCCCATTTCGTGCCCATCTCTAGTCCCAAAATTGTTTTTGCAGGTGGCCTTTCACAAGTAGAACTTTAGTTGAAGATTGGCAGAGCACATATTTGCTGACATAGGAAGATGCAACATATTTCCAGGTTCTTCCTGAGGAAAAAGGGTTGTGACAGTTGGCAGTCAATCTCAGGAGCCACATACCTTCATCCTTTGAAAACAGTCTAATTATGTCTGGCAGCTTGTGGCAAAAGTACTGTACAGAATTACAGTTTTCACGATCCTAATCCAGGTCAGATTGTCCACCTGAACATCTTTTTAAAGGGCTCTATAGACTTTTATGGACCTCTGGGGAAAAACAAAATAGAAACACTAAAAGATGTCTTAAAATGGAGGAGCTTATAGCCCCAAAATAGTGAAAACCAGGGGAAAGTTGGGAAGGATTCACACACGCCAGGCCATTCTCCATCTAATGAGTCTATTCAGGCTGTTGCCCACCTAACAAGCCTATTCGGGCCATTGTTCAGCTAATTAGCCTATTCAGACCAGGGTGGGATGAAATCAAAAATAAATTGGAAATACTCCATCAGCTTTTCTCAGACTGAAAAAGCTACTTCAAAGAGTAGCAAAATGTTTGGATCCCATAAGAAAAGAAGCCCAGTTGCCATGACTCAGCTTCCAGATAACCTCATCTGAATGATTGAGAATATCTACAGATACTGAAAAAGCAGGGAATGCCTCTCTTAAATTCACCATTAAACAAACAAAAAAGCATCATGGCTCTGAGCACTATTTAGCTGGAAAGCATATTAATGTAAACACATGAAAAATATTGTGAGTGCTTACCTAGCCAAATCAGTTTGATTCTTATGTAGCCATAATCTGTTCCAAGGTGGTGTTGTGACATGTGCTGCTATATGTTGCTGCTCTTTGATACCTGGTGCCCAGTGTCTGTATTGTTGGTATCTGGTGTGTGTGTTATGGTGTCTTCTTGCATGTCTCTTTGCCCCTGACACCAATATTTCTCTCAGTTATTTACACTTCCCTTCAACTCTAATAACTGGAGTTTCTTAGTACATTAAGTTACTTTTCACAAATGGTCAATTTTTAAAAATGGAAATCTCTATTACTTTTACTGGGTTGGCAAAATATGACTCTTGTAACTTACAATAGCAGATAATGGCTATTATTGTAACTAATTTTACCCCACCACTTTCAGGATTAGTATGTTATTTGGGTAGCATTTTACCAGTCAGGAAAAATACTCAGGATGTAAAGCATTAGTGGACTAAGGCCATGGTCTCACTAAAGTTTTCTGTGCATCTTAATTTTATGTGTATTCTTTTCCAGGCGGTCACATGGTATTTGATGTGCAGTTAGTGTCCTGTCACCAGGGTAGTATTTTTCTGCTCTGTGCCTGTCTCTACTTGCCTAATGCACATTTCCCCCTTTTTTCTGGGTCGATTTTCTAAGTCTCCGTTGCATATATATATAAAAATTTTCCCGGGGTGATTACTGGTAAGCTGTCTTTCAACCACTGCAGTTTCTCATTTTATGAAATTGCCCGCTTTCCTTCCACATGTTTCATGTGTTCTCAATGAAGAATCGACAAGCTGGACCCACAGGAAGTGGCAGGAAGTGGGACATGAAGCTAAATACTGCATATTTTCTGGGGTCACACCTTGTTAGAGAAGCAAATAATTGAGCATTTTTAAGGGAAGTTTTTTAAACCAACCCCTAGCAGTGATTTAAGAAACTTCGGTGAAAGTGCGGTTCCGGAGGCATGGTCGACAAGGACACCGATTTACTTCCCTTCGCAGTTACGATCTTTTTCTGAGCAGTTCGCCGCAGCAAAACTGTGCAGAAAATGCTGGTAAGACTGCAGCTTAAGATGGTCAGGTACCAATTTGCTCTATCCACACTCGAGGACTCTAGGATGTTCTCCTCCCTCCATTCTTTCCTTTTGTGTTCTATCAGTTGTTTACCTCTATGCTGGATTGTTAGGTTACTATATGAGGCAATGTTTTTTGACTTTGTTTTACAGCTTGGCTGGAGAGTTGGCTGATAGTGACTTCTAATATATTGCTGTCCAACCCTCATTTTTAAAGCACAATTTACACTTTCTGGATTGCATTTAGAAAAAAAACACCACTTATATTTGTAGCACTCTCTATATACAACATATTATATTGTGACACAGAATTTATACTGACTATTTTATCCTTTGAGACTGGAGACATGAACTTTAATCATAAAATTTATATCAATTATGTGCATAGTGAACTGATTAAAGTAACTTTCCTGCTGAGACTTTGCCTGCCATAAATAACCTGAGATCACCAACTCCTCCTTGCTGTGTCAAATGCGCTAGTTCAGGTTATTGATGAATAATTCAAACTAAGTTAGACCCTAGGCTCATCTAAAGGATTTAACTGATGTGGCCATGCATCCAATGCAGATGTTATTTCATATTTCATTGTACTTCTGGATTCTTACAATCTTTTTCAATGAGGCCAACAGACTCTTGGATTTTAATGTGCCTGGGCTTATTTTCCTGCACTTCAACTTGTTGTAACAAGGCATCATGTGTTGCTTTCCATTCTTCTTCAGTCTGAACTTGTGCCCCCTACCCTTTCTCAAAGTAAAGTAGCACACCATTATCCTGAAGAAAATCTTATTTTCTTATTATGTGGAAAAATAAAGTGCTGAAGCAGAACAGAATTGGTAAAATATACATATGTAGCTGGGCTGTCATTAATTTTTGTTTTTGTATTTTCAGAGTGTTGTAGACATTTTAAAACAAAAATATGATACTTATTCTGAGTTTTTATCCTGAGGCTGAAGGTTTGCTCTTTCAAGTCCCATGAATTGTGAATTGCAAAGAAGCAAAACATTAATAATTACAGTGCAAATATGGCTCGCAGCAAGATTGTGAGAGGCCCTTCTGAAAATCCCTTTTGATGAGCACTGTGAAGGAATCCAATCCTGAGCTTAATAATGGGCACATTATTGCATTTTCTGGAGCAACCAGGGACCTCAGAGTGCACTGGAAACATTTTAATATTTAAGCCTTATATTGTCCCGAGAGAGAGATGAGCACAAATGTAGTTGCTGACAGGTAGTTAGATAGGTATAGAAGAGGATTAGTAAAACAGTATTACATTGCTGCAAATCTACTTATGTCAGTTTATATTCCCTCAGTGGAGCTTCATCACTTTGTAAACACAGGCACTCTTAGTAAAGCAATCAGATTCTTCCTTTCATTTCTGGGTGGTCAAATGCCTGGCTTTAAAATGGCATTACTGTCTTTTCACTGAGATAACAAGGGAAGAGGAAAAACTCTTCCATATGTATCTGAGAGTGCTTCTTGTCATAGTTACTTTGTGGTGCCCTTATATTCCTTGTCTAGCTTTTGGAGAACTTGGAGAATGTGGGTATATATAGATATCTACAACTGGAGTGTATTTGTGTGTTTATTTATTAGGATTCTAATGGTGTGTATAACAGCTTTAATTTGAGCCTACAGGGGCTTGTTCTATTCTTGCCACAGTTAGATCTCAAGTTCTGGTCTTTAAAATGTTTTACTTATTGCTAAATATCTCTTACTCTAACGGGGCAATCAGCATACCCAGAGGCAGACAACCTACTGGTGAATATTTTGTATGTTTACGACAGGAAGAATTTTGATAATCAGTGTGCCAAACAACCGGTGCTTAATCAATCAAGACAAAGGTGAACTCCTGAAGGTACCTGAAGCCAGTTCTCAGGGAAATAAGATATGAGCCCACCCACACTGATATATTTATATATATTTATATATATTTCCTAAAAGGAAAAAGGAAAAAATATATTTTTATTTCTTTATTTGAGAGTGAAGGGCTCCAAAATATTAAAGCAAAAACAAGCAAACAAAAATGAAACAGAATACGCCAATATGTGAAATGACAGCAATAAATCAAATATGATAAGATGAATATAAAAATACAACAGCCACAGAGGAGAGTCTTCATGGACCTGACAAGGATATGTTGTCAAGTCAATTCTGACTTATAGTGACTCCTACATGTTTTGAAGTGTACAGTACTCAGAAGTGGTTTACTATTCTCTTTTTCCTGGGGTTGTACTAGAAGTATACAGCTGGCCCAAGGCTCCTGGGGTAACCTACTCATGCAAGATTTAAAATACCTCAATAAATTAGGATGTATTGAGAGCTGTTTCATTTCAAAACTAGCTTGCAAATCCCTGAGCAGTGTATGAATCCATAGCCTTTTCTCTTGGGTAGACCATTTTAGCTGGTTATATGCCTCTGTTAAAATGGCCACTGCATACTATATTACACACAAATAACACCTCAAATGAGAGGGTTCACCTCATACTTACCACTCTGCATTGTCCATTAGGATAAAAGGCACAAGCAGAGACTTTGCACTTTCAGAAATGACCGGACTTGAGAGTAGAATTGCAGCATCAGTTTAAAATAGCCAGGATAAAAAGCCAGTATAAAAAGGTTGCTAAAAGGAAAAAGGGAAAAAAACAATTTGGATGAGATAGCCTTAATTTTATGGTGGGTAGCACCTCTGTATAATCATTAGAGTAACTACAAACACTATGAAAGGATGTTACTTCTTTTTGGAGGAATCACATACTTAAAGTGCTGCTACTATAATGAAACCTACTGCTGCATACTCTAAGAGTGATAAGACACACAATAGTATCTCCACTGAGAATCTCAGATTCAAGGCAAGCATATACAATAGGATCTAGTCTTTAAGATATCCCAGTCCCCAAGGTGTATAGGGCTTTCTAGGTAAAAATCAGACTGTGAATCAAGGCTAATAATAAGTTTGCAAATGCATGTGAGGCAAAAGCACCAGCTGGAAAGCACTAGTTCACACTTTGGCTTGGAAACCAGTATCCTAGCAGGTATGGTCATACCACTTGTTTCATGTCATTGGGGCCATCACCCTGACATCGTATCTCCATCTCCATCACATCATTCTAAACTGCTTCTCCTCTTAGAGTGTCATATATTGATCCCAGATGTTCTTGTAATACAACTCCCAGAAATACTGGCCAGCAAAGCTAGTGGAGAAAGCTTCCGGCAGTTTATATATATATTCCTTTCCTGGGTGCAACGTCCTTTCCATTTACAACGAAAAGGGATCCATGTCATTGCATTGACCTTAGAAAGATTCTCTTTCTCTTTTCCAGTTGCAAAGTTATTGATTTTTTGCTGCTAGGATAAAAAGTTTGGGGTAACCAGACAAATAAATGAAATAAATATTTTCTCCATTTTGTATTGTGAAGATTGTTCCCCCTTAAGATTAATTTGAAGACCCATATGCACAGTAACTAATCATAATCAAAACCACTTTAGCCTTGATTTATCTCTTCCAAGGCACTCTGGAGTTTGAACAATAATGCCATCGTTTACTCAGATGGCTGTTTCTATTGCTATATTTCAGAATTTGAAAGTGATCATTACAAACTGACTATCCATATGATTATTAATTAAATCTTGTGAAGAATAAGCATTTATCATGCAATTGACTGTCTTGTGAATTAAAAATTAAATTCATTGCAATTCTCCCTGAAAACAAAGAGCTATAGGAAAGGCAGGACTTCTCATCTTTTGAATGTGCTCTGTGTTTAGCCAAATTTGCTGCAACAGCTTCTGTTACTTGTTTTTCTGAGCCAAGCTTTTGAAAATGGATTTGGTGTAATTTTACTACATATATAGATGGAGTATTTCAAACAATGGCTGAAATCATGCTATGTTGGGTAAGGTTGACAGTGTTATATAAATGATGGCTATTTCCCATCCTTTCTGCTTTCTAGTTTCTCATTGAGAAAGCCAGGTTTCCCAACTCTTAGGGTTGATCTGTATTTGTGAAGAGCCCTATGACAGAAAGTAGAGCTGGCTTAGCTTTAGCCTTGAATGCATTCCAGCAGAGAAGACAAACTCTCTGTCTGGCGGCAGACTTAGCTGGTGATAGCAGTTGTGACTGGGAAGCTGTCCACCATTTTAGAATCCCTGAATTCTCTGGAGTGACACTAGAGGACCATGTCGGAATGTTAAATGGCAAGCAGACTTCTTTATGGAACAGCTGTTGCTCCTTCCCTCCAGATAAAAGGGGGAAGACCCAAATAGAGGTTATCCTTGTGGAGATAAGGCTCTATTAATTACTGGATTGATACATTTCATTTATTGGTGACCCTATAACCAAAACTCTTATGGTGCCATAGGTGAAGGTTTCCCCACACACGTGCATGCTAGTCATGTTCAACTCTAGGAGCAGTGCTCATTTTCGTTTCAAGCCAAAGAGCCAGTGTTGTGGAAGTCCTTGGCCATGTGGCTGGCATAGCTGCACCGAACACTATTTACCTTCCTGCTATTTATGGTGGCACCTATTTATCTACTTGCATATACATGCTTTCAAACTGCTAGGTTAGCAGGAGCTGGGGTTAACAGCGGGAGCTTGCTCCACTGCATGGCACCTGAGATTCGAACCACCAAGCTGCCAACTTTGCAGCTGACTGTTTCAGCACTCTAGTCCACTGAGCCACCATGCCGTATGTTATGGTGCCATATATATTAAGAATAAATACAATATAAGCAAGACTAAACCAATATTATTAGAGATGGGCAAAAAATTAAAAAAAATTGCAAAATTTATCAAAAATCACTAATTCATTGAATTGTATTTGTACTAATTGATACCCCCTGACGAATATGAATCAATGATTTTTATTTTTATAATTTTTGATTTATTGATTTCTTGAGATATCAATATCTGGGCACCTAAAGATGACACCAAACTTGCTGAGAATCTTCCCATGTCTCTCCTCTACCGTCCCTTCAAGTTTGGCAAAGATTGTGTTTTCCTTAGTTTTTAAAGGGCAGTTTCCTTTGGGGGGATTACTTTGTGGACGTATAACCCAAATCTTCACAAAACTGGATGGATTATAGAGGAGAGTTGGGAAAAATGTTTCTTCAAATTTGGTGTCTTTAGGTGCCTAGATATCTGCTTTGTTAGGTTTTAGAGGTAAAATGAATTAACAAATGGCTTTCTTGATTCATCAGAAAAAATCATAAGTTTGTGATGAATCTCAAAGCAAAATCCGTTATCATTTTTATGATTCATGCCCATCTATCATTATTATTGTTTCACTAACAAAGGGCATGTCTACATGTCTGCATGACTAGACTCAAGTGGGCTAGAATGAGCTAAGCAGGATCACTAAATCTGGTATGCCATTTTGTGTGATCTTTGCATCCAAATGGCACACAGACCTGAAGCAACTTTATTTGGCCCACACCATCCTGCTGCCAATATGCCAATATTATGGTGTGGCTAAAGGAGGGAGCCACTCAAATTTAATATTTGCAAAAAACTGAAAAAGTAATAATCAAATTACTATGGTGAAGTTGTATAGAGAAATGTGAAATATGGCAGTGAATGATAAGTTAATATGTGAAATTAAGATTATAAGATTAAATATGATTTTAAACAAATATGGATCATGTTTCTGGAACATGTGTTTCAAAAAGGGAAGGAGTATACACCAGGAGAAGAACCCATTGAAAAAGGGTGATTTGAAATTAAAGAATGAAGAACTAGTCCTGAGTAGGGGCTGGACTGCACAGAGTGGCAAAGAGGGTTTGGTTATATCATCAATGAATATTTGATAGTGATTTGTAAAATTATATCATTTGTAAATGCCCCTTTTCTGTTTAATAAAGTATTTTTAAAAATTTAAAAAATGAAAGGAACTACTTTTGTATATGGGTATTCTAAACACTTCCTTAGATCTGGGGAGAGTTGGTAGAAAGTAATTTTTTAAAATAAAAGTAATAGGTGTTTGTATGAGTATGAGCAGCAGAATTCGGCAAGCTCTTGGTTAGCCCTTTAAGAAAAGAATCAAACCAAATTTCCCATTTCCTCCAACTTGTGGGATTTGTCCTTTTTGTTACGCATTACATCTTCACTACATTAATGGAGTCTAACTTTTTTTCACTTCATCTGCATCTCCAATGATATGAACCAAATCCTACCCACACCAAAAAAGAAGCCCTTGACAAGGGCCAGAGAGGTGCGACAAGGAATGCTCCAGCATCTGGAAGTTGAGTCATGGCTACTGGACTTCTTTTTTGAGAGATAGAAACGTTTCGCTGTTCATCCAAACAGCTTCAATATATCATCTGATCATCATCTTTAGAAGCAAATGGAGTGGACCAAATTGCAACCTAAATGCCCATGTTGTCAGTCTCTAACTAGTATAATAATTTTGTGCCTTCAAGCCAATTCTTACTTGTGGCAACCCATTTTTTCTAGGTATAGAGTACTTGAAAGTGGTTTACCATTCCCTTCTTATGGAAATATCCCAGGACTGTGCAAGTTGCCTAAAGCTGTATAGGCTGGTTATTTTGGGATACACAGTAGAAAACTGAACTCACTGAGCAATCAAGAAATCAAAACCTTAGAGTATTATTGGATGATGTGGCATTGGTAGATTCATAAATCTGTGTCAGAATTGGTGGAAACTGAAGATTTGCAATTAAAAATAGGCATGAATGTCTCCCTAATAAGATGGACATGAAATGGAAAAAAAGTGTTTCATTTTGTTTTGTTACTCATTGCATTTCATTTTGTTTCGTTACTAAATGAC
>JAHTLZ010000237.1:50941276-50964643 GCA_023846285.1 Phrynocephalus versicolor
TGGGTGGCATCAGCTTCTGAATTGTTTTACCACATCCTGACCTGTCCAAAAAAATCCAGCTGGGATGCAACAGCTTATGAATGGTTTTGTTACTCATTTTGTTTCATTATGAAACTCTATTAAAAATGAAATGCAGTGAGTAACAAAACGAAATGAAACATTAATTTTCCATTTCATGCCCATTTTATTAGGGAGTAAGCAGTGCTCTGTTTGAATTTCTCACTGCTTACTCCATTCTCCCTTGTGACCCCGCCCCCCAGGTGGGACTTTTTCCAAAAAAAAAAAAACACTATCAAAACTGTCAAAAAAACCCCATGTAGGAGGCAGGGGCAGGCATGACACAGCAGAAGGGAGCAGGGATTTTTTTTTACCGCTGCCTTCTCCCATCTGCTGTGTTACCCTTCCCCACCTCCCAGCTGGGGCTTTTTGACAGGTCCCCATACCCAGAACCTGTCAAAAAGCCCCAGCTGGGAGGCAGGGATAGGGACAACATGGCAGAAGGGAGATGTTATTTTTATGCTGCCTACTCCCTCCTGTTGTGACACTCCTCCCACCACCTCCCAGCTATGGCTTTTTGACAGATACGGTATGGGGAGGGAGGATGGCTCCCCTCTCCACACCCTGACCTGTCAACCCCACCCCCACAAAAATGAAATAAAGGCCCCACAGTGGTCTGAGAAGGCAAGCACTGATGTGAACCAGAAAGCAGAGTAGGGAGGCTTTGGGGGCGGGAAATTCAAAAGCCTCCCTCCTCCGCTCTCCAATTTTCCCCACAACCACCCAGCTGGTTTTAACAGCTCAAGCTGTCAAAACCAGCTGGGTGGTGGTGGGGAGAACCAAGGAGAGAAACAGCCACCGGATCTCATTGCAGCTCCTTGCCTGAAGTGAGATCTGGTAGCGGCTTCCCAGTTTGGTTCCTTTGAACCAAAAACATCATTTTGTTTTGGTTCTTGACAACACACTGCTGTTTCTTTTCATTTCAAAACATTTCAAACCTTACAAAAAGATGAAACAGGGTGTAATTTTTTTGTATGGTGCCCATCTCTATTCCCTAACATATTAGCTTTTCACAGGCAGGAAGGTTTTGAGGAGCGAAGGCATTGTTCTGCTTATATACAACCCCATAGTGCTTACTTACAGCACTCCCTGGGTGGTTTACAGTTTAATTTTGCAGGGTACACATCCCCCCCCCAACAAGCTGGTACTCATTTTACCAACCTCAGAAGGATGGAAGGCTGAGTCAACCATGAGCTGGCTACCTGGGGTTGAACTCCTAAACCTCCTAAACCTCAGTGGAGAATCTGCTTTCCTTGGTTTCAGGATGTTGAAGAGGTTTCTCTTTTTCTTGCACAAAGAACAACTGAACACAGACAAATTCTATAAACAGACCCTGTGCTGCAGTCACTAGATAGGGAAGGAGGGACATTAAAACATCCAAGGAGGTTCTAGAAATGTCAATTAATGCCAGGTGAGCTGTGAAAGAACACCATCACCTTGTATTGATTCTCATTTTGAGTCACTTTGGGTTTTGTTATACCAGTTGACTTACCATGTTTTGTTCCATTTTGTTCTACCGTATATGCATTTCAAGTGTCCTATAAATTCTGCTCCACCATCCTGTCTCTCAAACAGTTGAGCCACCATGGTACTAAAATGCTTTGCAGTACTTGGAAATAAAGTTTATGATTTATGAAATGTGACTGAACAGTGTGATTCTTCAGGTGTAGAACAGCCTAGCTGAAAAGAGATTTCCTGGGTGCTGGTATTTTTTAAATCCCCCTTGACTCGTTGCATCTGTGCACTGAAGTAAATTTCAGTGGGACACATGCCTGATTTTTTTTTTTTGCAATGTTTCTCTACTGTTTTTCAGATGGTATTTTTTTTTTATTTTACTTCATTTATATCCCTTCTTTTATTTATTTACTTCATTTGTATCCCATCTTTCTCTCATTGTTGGAATTCAAGGTGAGGTACAACGGTTAAAACATGTATCTGTTTAGAATCACAGTAAACTAAATTTTAGTTAAACCTGAACAATATTAATCCTGCCAGGGTAGTCACAGATCAAAAAGTTTAAAAATAATGATTTTCACCAGTGGAAGGATTGCAAGGAGGGCACTAAACTTGCTATAACAATCAATTTAGAGCACAGAAAAGCATAGTAGCCTCAACAGAAGTGGGGCAGCTCTCTGAAATTTTGGTGACAGATATTGGTGATACTGTTAACACAGATCAATGTGTGAGGAGGTAGTTCATGCAACTTAGCCCCATTATGGTATTCTAAGCATCTGCCCTCCTATTGCCATGGCTAGATTAGCTGGAAAAGACACAGGGTAATAGTATATAACTCTTGCTACTTGATACAGACCCAAAGTCTATCAGACATCAGCACAGACTTCTGTAATTGGCAGCTCTACAGTTATGTGGCTTCTAACGTAAGGAATGCAGGTGCGGATTCATAACTGTATTATCATGAGTTTGCCTTTGCAGAAAGAAAGTGTGTTGTTTAACAACATGAGCATGAAGAAAATTGTTTAAGTGGGTCATGAAAATACTACAAGAAGAAATCAAGGGGGGCAACTTGCTTCTTGTTATCTGGATCATAGCACTGGAATAATTCAAAGACTTCAATGCATGTAGACACGCTTCTACACAAGATCAAACACATTCTCTCTGTCTCTCTCTCCCCATCCCTCTTTCTTACAGCACTAGATGCCCAAAAGCTTCATCAGCAATACTAAGATTATACAGAAGTAATGAAGACATAACTAACAGGATTAATTTCACATGTCTCTAATGGTGTGGGGGTGGCACTGTTTTTATCCTGAGGGAAGCTTATTTCTCTGCAGCTTCCATAATAACAGTTCTGAAGGCTCTTGCTTGCTTTTATCCTTGCAAACATGGTGGATCAGTGTATATGCAGAAGGAGATAACTTTGAAGGTGCTGTTTTTGGTAGTCAAGATTCCTACGCAGTGAAGGATTAGTGAGGGTAATTAGGTGATGGATCAATTTGTTACTAGTAAATAGTGTCTAGGCACGTCCATTAAGTGGGGCAGAAATAGAACATTAAGACAAAAATTTCAAATGATAGTGAATCAATCTGTGATATACTGCAACCGATATACTACCAGGCATTTAATTAACATTATAGATACTGTAGGAGCTAACAGCAAGCCAAGGCTATCAACATATATTGATAGCAAGCAAAGATAATAGAGCCGAGATCTCAAATGAGGTGGCTTCACATTTCATTGATTATACTCACATTGAACAGCACAGTAATATCTGGAAGTTGAGTCATGGCTACTGGCCTTGTTTCTGGATTTTTTTTTGAGAGAGATAGAAACGTTTTGCCGCTCATCCAAACAGCTTCCTCAGTGTTTGGATGAGCAGCGAAACATTTCTATCTCTCCAAAAAGAAGTCCAGTAGCCATGACTCAACTTCCAGATAAACTCACCTGGATAACTGAGAATCTTCACAGACATAGCACGGTAATATTTATTTCAGAGAATGGATTTTATCTTGATCACTGCACATTTGTTGCTTCTTGATTCAAAGATTCTAGGAAATACGGGATGATGTTATTTCATTTTGGTATAACATTGTTTCAAAATGTCTCTGGTTGGGCATATGTTTTTCCAGTTTATTTGATTGAGGAGCAATACCTGTTCATTCATGACTGTGCATGCACTGTCACCTCAGGAAGCTGTTTGGATGAACAGCAAAATGTTTCTATCTCTCAAGAAAAAGAAGTCCAGTAACCGTGACTCAACTTCCAGATAAACTCACCTGGATGACTGAGAATCTTCACAGACTTATAGGGAGGTATATAAGCAGAAACTTTGCTTTGCTAATCCACAAATGTTTAGGACTTTAATCAAAGGCTTGACACTTCGGTGTACCCCTATGTACTAGCAATGCTGAGAAATAAGAAGCACAAACTAGAATAATACATAGCATCTATGATCATGTACATGCTTAGCAACTGAACAAGTAACCTTTCTCAATGAAATGTTGTAGAAATATGAACAAAGAACTACTGCATCAAACACCTATTAGTCTGTGCAACAAAATGCCATGCTATTATCATGCCATACTAATGCCAGAGCTGTTTAACTCTGCCCTCATCAACTAATCTTAGAGAGGAAAAAGAAATTTCATTGGTCCAGTTCAGCCCAAACTAGACTGACTGATATTCATATCCCTAACCTTTTGAGTGCTCTCCCACTCACCTACCGGTAAACATGAAGGCAACAGGAAGTGCCCAATACAAACACAGAATCATTTGTTTTCCTAACACCAATCTAATGAGTCCACTCATCTGTTGATTTATTTAAAAGAAAGTTTGCAATGGCATGGCTAAAAATATTTGGAACTACACAGAAAAATCTATTATATGCGTATGGATCGCCCTGTGGGTAACTGTAACGTGGTTTTATTTTCAGATGGTCATCATTGCTGCCAATCTGCAAATCAAGCTTCAGTTGCCAGTCTGAGGACTAGCTGCAATACCAGTTATCTGCTTTCAAAAGGCACTTCAATATTTATTTGTTCTTGCCTTTTAAAGCCTGAAATTAATTCACTCACTTGTTTGTCCTTTCCCATTGAACTTCAGACAGGAGCTTCAATAAAGCACAACATGTATTTCCATTTAAACTGATATCAAAGGGATCATTGACTAATGGGTGTTAAAATATTTTCTGGCTGCAGTTCATTTTCTAAACACTCTATATTGTGATTATTCAATTCCAGATCCCCTGGATTTGACCCTCTATTGTGTGGAAGAAATGGGAGTGTGACTTAGTGTGTTATCACAGTGATTCTATGCCATGAATTATGAGGGCTTAAGAAATGAAGCTTTTTTTTGGTCTTGGATAATAACTGCCAAATCTGTTAGTTTTCATATCAAGGATAATGTCTGCTCTCAGGGAAGCACAGAAGTCAGAAAAGCCAAAGGTAGCACTTCAAGCAGTGAAAAATTCTAATTAACGCTAGGATCTAAAAGAAACCTCGCCTTGAATAGCATAATAATGCTTCCTTATTGTAAAAACTTCCACATTCCATGAAAGAATAATCTAGCTATTGTGCGGGGGGAGGGGGGGGGAACCAACATTACTTATATCCAATTGACGAAAATATCCTGGATTCCTTATCATTCACTGCTTCATGAAAGCAAGACATTTGTTCCCTTCTATTATTATAACCCCACTGGATACTGGTATGATAAAAATTAGAAATATTTGGAATAATTATTTTTGCTATATTTAGAGACTAATTAATAGTGCAACTTCCGTTCCTGTAAAAACCCAGCTACTGTTTCTTCATCAAGAGGTCTTAGGTTTGTTCTCACTGAAACAAAAGCGGTTACTTCATGTCCCTCTCATCGCAGTTCGTGGTCCCACTTGGGACCGGTATGAAAAAATGTTGCTGTACATCCATTGCGTGATAACAGGAATTCGTCACGACCATGCACCCTGAACTGGGATTTAAGTGTGATGAGCCATACCTCTCCCTGAGTTTGGGAATTCTCTTCCCTCAGTTCTTGTTTCGAGATGAGAGCCTGTGAAGTAAGGCTCATCATGCAACATGCGTATTCTCCATCTAGTGGCAGGAGTGTGAAGTTGCATTCTCCAGTACAATCCCAATGGCATAAACCAGGGGTGCCCAAACTTTTTGTATGAAGGGCCAGATTTGGTGGCTGAGAATGTGTCAAGGGCTAGTTGCTCCCGACCCTGCCATCCCACTGCAAGCCCAACTCACTGACTCATAAGCCCCACCCACTGACCCCTTGCAACCCCACCCACAGGAAGGAAGGTGGGGACCAAAGGAGGGAGGGAGGAAGGTGGAAACCAAGAGAGGAAGGAAGGAAGGTGGGGAACAAGTGAGGGAGGGAGGGAGGTGGGGAACAAGGGAGGAAGGAAGGAAGGAAGGAAGGTGGGGACCAAAGGAAGCACAGGGAGCCGTGGCCACAGCTCGCCCCTTGGAAGAGGCGATCTGTGCGACCTTGCACCCCCCCAAGCTCCCCAGCAGCAGCGGTGGTGGCCTCCCTGCCAGGCCACTCCAAAGCTCCTTGGCAGTGGCAGAGGCCCGCTGGCCTGCCCACCCCCACACATTCCCCTGCGGTGTCGGTGGCAGCAGACCGCCCATCTACCCAGCTGCCCAAGCTTCCCAGCGGTGCCGGTGGCGTGGCCTGCCCGATCACTGCCCCGTGCATGCGCCCAACCTCACAATGTTTCCGGCTATGCCGGTGGTGGTGGCCTGCCTGCGCGCTGCCCTGCACACGCGCGCCTAGCTTCACAAGGTTCCCAGTGATGCCAGTGGTGGCGGCTCGCACGTGTGCCCAGTCCTACAAGGTTCCCGGCGTTGCTGGTGGTGGCAGCCCGTCCCCTCGCCCACCCACCCAGCCCCCACAAGCTTCTGCTCACCGGCTGGCTGGCCGGCCCAGCCCTTCAAACTTCCCAGCGGTGTCAGTGTTGGCGGAATATTTTTTTTAAAAAAGCATGGGGCAAAGGAGGGGGAGGGAGGGGAGGGCCAGCCAGCTGCGGGCCACTCAGAATGGCCTGAGGGGCCAGATTTGCCCCCCCCCCCGGGCCGGACTTTGGGCAGGCCTGGCATAAACAATGCATTGCAGAGAGGGAAGAAGGCATAAAACCTCGAATTTTGCTGCTTAATGCATGAAAGGCAAAGTTACAGAAAATCAAAATATTGAAAAACGGAAGGTTGGACCAAAAAAAAGGGAAACGAAGGCAGGGAAGTACAGCTGTTGTCATGAAACAATGACATGAAGTAACAGTCATCATGATACCATCAATCACGCCAGTGGGTAAACGGAAACAGGGACAGAACTGGACAAGACCACGTGACCATGAATGACGTTATCGTGAAACGAACATAATCTCGGAATGAGGAAGCATGTGAAGTAACCGTCGAAGTGCACAGAAAATAGCTGATCAGGAGTTAAACTGATTGTGCACAAAAAAAATTTCATTATTTTGGCTCCACTTCCTATCTGCATTCGGTGATACTTGTGAAGCAGCCTGCACCAAGACAAAATGAGTTTATTGTACACATATGGAAATGCCATCTAGATATTCAGAAGCGATGAACAGGGAGAGAAGACATGCACTCTGAAACTGTCCCCTATATCCTTGAATTTCCTGAGCTGATTATGAAGGTCTGAGAAGAAATTATGAAGGTCTAAAGAGAAAGAATAATTAGAGATGGGCATGAAACAGAAGAATTCCCTTTTGTTTTGTTTTTCATTTCATTTGGGGGGGTCATGTTGTTTGAAATGATTTTCTAAAAAATATTTTGTTTTTTCATTTTTTCATTATTCATTTTGTTATTCGATTGGGGAAAGGCACAGGGTTTTTAAAATGTCCATTATTTTTAAAGGGGTCCAGCCAATGACAGCTTGGCAGGATTCCTCTGAAAATGGTCAGGACACCAGCGCAAGAACTGGCATTCAAACCATTTTCAGAGGGATCCTGCCAAGTTGTCATTGGATGGACACGAAAATGACCCAGTTAGCACTGGGGGGATCCCCATAAGAACATAAGAAGAGGCATGCTGGATCAGGCCAAAGGCCCATCTACTCCAGCTTCCTCACAGTGGCCCAACGAAATGCATCTGGGAGTCCACAAGACTAGATATCTGTCTCCTGATACCACTCCCCTGCATCTGGCCCTTGCAGTACCCCAGTTTTAAGCCTAGAGATTACACATCTCCATCATGATTTGTAACTTGTGATGGACTTCTCCTCCAGGAATCTGTCCAATCCCCTTTTGAAGGCATCCAGGCCAGATGCCATCACCACATTCTGTGGCAGGGAGATTAACAACACTCTGGATACAAAAAATATTTTCTTTTGGCTGTTCTCACTCTCTCAAGCTTCAATTTGAGTGGATGTCCCCTAGTTCTGGTATTTTGTGAGAGGGAGAAAAGTGTCCCTCTATCCACTTTACTCCTGCCCTGCATTATTTTGTATGTCTCAATCATATCCCCCCTCAGGTGCCTTTTTCCAGACTAAAGAGGCCCAAATGTTTTACCCTTTCCTCATAAGGGAGGTCCCCCAGCCCAGTAATCATTTTAGTCACTCTCTTTTGAACCTTTTCCAGTTCCACTATGTCTTTTTTGAGATGCGTCCCCAGGTGGTGACCGGCTGTCCCCCAAGCGCTGACCAGCTAGTGTGCAGGGCCCTGCCAGCTGCCCCCCTAAGCACTAATCAGCTGGTGCAGGGGGCAAGCACCAATCATCTGGCTACCCCCTCTAGCTGATCGGCTCTAGGGAGGGGGCAGCTGGAGCATGCCACTTGTCAAAAGATAAAAACAAAAACAAAATGGAACAAAACAAAAAACTCCCAGTTCATTTCATTTCATTTTTTTTTTAAAAAAGTACTTCATTTTTCATTTTGTTAGGAAATGAAATGAAAAATGAAAAAATGAAACAAAAAATTCATTTTGCGCCCATTTCTATTTCTTTTCTCCCTTCACAGGCAAGGCACACATACTGGTAAATGCAAAAGAACTAGCAATGATTAAAAACATAGAAAAAAACACATCTACTTTAAAAGCTTAAAAGCCCTTTAAATAACATTGAATTCTTTGAATTTTTATTAGTTATGCCAAGTACTCAAAAACTGCTTTTACAAATACAAATATCCTTATTGAGAGCAACAGAAACTATCTCTGTAAAGCCAGAAATCTTCATATTCAAGGATTTGCATCCCTATTGCATGAAGTTTTGTCCTTGAACAGAGGTGCTCTATTCATTTGCTTATTAATTTATTCATACCCCTCCTTTCCACAAAAAGGTGCTTATAGTAAACAGAGACCAACATGAGTGTGTGACAGCACTAGTGAAAAGCCAGCAGGGCAGAAGAACTATTCAGAAAGCATGTGTTCACTCATGCTGAATCCAACCGGGATTGTACAACTGACTGCACAATCAAATTGCAGAATAGTGGTTGCCTAGGTGCAATCTTCAGTAATCCAGAATAAGCAGGATTTCAGCTGGTGCTACATACAGTTCTACACTTGCAGCACTGTTAAGGACAGTGTACACAAACCAACACTATGAGTACATACAAACATATTTAACATTACCTTTTTAAAAAAGGCAACTGAAAAACAGAAGGGGTCCTTGGTCTGAACAGCCTAGTACAGTGGTGGCAAATCTTTGGCACTCCAGATGTTTTGGACCACAACTCCCACAGTCCTTTGTCATTGACAATCTAGGCTTGGAATTCTGGGAGTTGTGGTCCAAAACATCTGGAGCGCTGAAGGTTCACCACCACTGGCCAAGTCTATTATGGGGGTTCAAAAAGCAACAATACGGATATATACTGGAATGCTGGCTGATAGCTCACTCAGTTAGCCAGAAGTCAGGTGTTCTATTCCCCACTATGCCTCCTGGGAGAAGACCCAGCCTGTGTATCTTTGGGAAAGCTGCACAATCCATCTGGTCTCCCACTCCCTGCCTTCAATGTGAATGAAATCCCTTTCCCCAGCTAGTCTCTGACTCCTGAACACATATTTTTCCAGACTGTTAGAGCATAACTAAACCAGATTTTGTCCCTGCGCTCTCTGAGAAGAGGGAAATAACAGTTTAATATAATTTAATATAATCTTGGGATTTTTCAAAAGCTGGACTAAAGCATGGCTTATTCACCTGCAACAGTACTCTCTCTCCATCTCTCCCTCCCTCTTCTTCCCTTCTCTCCTACACATTTTATTTGCATATTATATTGTATAGAATCTTGTTTGGCACTGTTCAAGTGAAAATCTGATAAAGCAGACAAAAACTATATAGAAAAATTAAGTTATACAACAATAATGGCACAGCTATTTCTGTCTTGGTAACTTTAAATGTGTTCATAAAAGAATATTCCTAGGATGAACTGTAATTCTTATTAATAGGGTACATAAAACTCCTAGGACACTCTACTGATTGCTCCCTTGTCAGTAAAGAAGTTCGGTCAGATATGGGGACACTCCCCCCTCCCCGAAGATTCAATTACATTTACAGCAGCGGCTGAAGGGGAACAAAATCAATGAAAAGAGCATACTTATTAGAGACCCACAGTTGCCATAAAACTGAAACTAAATCACACTGACAGCATCTGAACTTCAGGTAAATGGTTTTGAATTCAGAATGGGAATCTGGAGAAATAATGGAAATGATATTGGATTTGTTGAGGAAGGGAAGGAATATCGTTTGTATACATCTGTTGCTGTTCTAACCTATTTATTAGTCCCTATAGGTATGCCGATGACATGAACATACACATATTTTGTTAAGTAGAGATCATTATTGCTAAAATACTGCTATGTCTTGAACTGGATCATTGTACTAAGGTACTACTGCACAGCATAGCTATTGGAAAAGGTTTCTGGGATTTTTTTAGTCCAAGAACATCTGGGGATGAAACATTGGGAACTAGTGGCCTAGAGGCACACCTATCTTTCAGTTGGGTACATGTCTCTTTGAACAAGCAGTTTGGTTTCAGAATTTTATGTCATTAAAAAACACAGAAAAAAAAGATGGTCAGTTTCCGCAGATGCTTCTGTTATGGATTTCCTGTTTGCCAGAGTGTTGGTCTCAAAGACCATGTATCTTCAAGTTCCATTGTAACCATGGATAATTTATTTGATTTTATTTGATTTACTTATTTTTATTCCATCTTTCTTTCCACAGGAGACCCAAGATGTCTCAGAGTAGATAAAATAAGATATTTTAAAAATATTGTATATATACATTTAAAACAATTAAAACAAATATACAGATATTAAGATAAGACAATTTAAAAACATTTAAATATCAGTAAATTCAAAGTCATTATTCCCAAGACATGCTTCTTTTGAAAATAAAGGAAAAATCTCAGAAGAGCTGATCAAAAGAGAAGGGGGAAAATATTTTAATAATAACACTGAAGCAGATCTAGAACCTGGGATACTACTTAACCCAATAGCTAAATACTTGCTGCTAGGTGCTGACCAGTTGTTCAAAAACTAGGAAGCCACTGTAATTTATCCAAGTCATAATCTCATCCTCAAACACACTGACTGAAGAGTCTGTAGTAAACTATACTGTGCCTCAGGATTAGAAAGTGGACTTGTCAGTCACTAAGTATTTTCCTTCACCTTGTTCTTAATCTTGACATTTTTGTGGAGGCAGCCTAATTTGACTAAGATTTTATGCTTTGCCTGAATCCAGTGTATAACCCTACAATTTATTAAATTAAAATATTTTCTTTTCAAACATATGTTCTGATTTCTTAATATGACGATACATAGCATTTATTTTCTTGGGTCTATCCATTTCATGAAATTTTAAAAGTAGGATTGTTAAGATAACAAACATCTTCATATTTCTCACTACCTATCCTGCAAGATAGACAGAATAGCCTTATAATAACAAATCACATTTAACTTGCGTATTTGCTGTGGCACCCAATTGCAAACACTGAAGAACAACAACTGATAGGCAGTAGTTAGATTATATTCTTTCTGGATAGCATGAATGCAGAGTAATGTCTTTTTCACAAACCCTAAAAAAAGCATAAGATCATTATCTCTAGAAATTGTAGGCCCTAAAGGCAGAATGCCTTGCTTCCTTGCTCTTTATAGTCAAAATCTTAAGACTGAGCTGTTCCTGAAGGACCAGATAATTGTAGTTGATGGAGAGCCCTTGAGGGACGCCTAAAGAAGCAACCTTCCTGTTTTATGATGACTCGTTTTTTCAATAAAAGCCACCTCCTGCTTTGAATGTACAAATAATTCATATTTCTCCCTGTGCTATCAGTTTGGCCTATCATCTTCTAGAAATATTTATTTAGGTACTGGACAAACTGGAAATCTTGCTGAGGACCCTAAGTGGTTACTCTATTTACTTATTCTATTAGGCCTATAAGAGGTATTATTTGTCTATATGTCGCTGAATAGCTATATGATAATATCTCATTAGGATGTGCAACAGGGTTACTGTATTTCTAGATTATCTTTAGCAATACACTGAAGCATACATCTGGTCTCTTCTGAAAGATCTTTATTTTCCCAAGACAGATACAATTTCTACCAAACAGGACTTATACATTTTCTAATTCCTTGCCCCGTTATTTTTAGTTGAGTTTAGGTCATTTTTGAAAAACAGTGCCTTTGATACAGGAATAACTTTGAAGAATTCTCAGGAGAAAATGCCATTGTTGGTAAAGGACATTTCCAAGATTGGTTTCCAGTATCAAAATGTTCTTTTTTTTTTTTAATGTGTCAGGTATGGTGAGCATGTTCAGATTCTAAATATTTCTAGCGCAATGCAGCCAAATCTAACTTGGCAGTTGTAGTTTCCTCAGAAAGCAATTCTGTTTAAATGGGACAAAGAAATGAATAGATGTCACTAACATGTACTGTCATGTAAGTGTAACCTTGAATTTGGGATTCATCACAAGCTAAGTGAAAGTTTATTTTGGGGTTGGAGGGGAGCTGGGGGTTGTTAAAAGTATTGGCAGTGCATCACTGGTGTTATAGATATGCCACTATAACACCAGTGATGAGATGTGTTCCTGGAAAAAGAGAAAAATGGCCTGTCTCAGTGGAAGGTTGAAAATTTAACAGGCAGGTATGGAATGAGCCCTATAGGTCAATCAACTTCATCAGAAACCACTTGAAAGCCTATGAATGCAACATAATACTCTTAAGGGAAGCATCCAAGATGGATGTCTAGTAGCTGAACACTGTAGTTCTTTCAATATCTCTAGAAATTGTAGGCCCTAAAGGCAGAATGCCTTGCTTCCTTGCTCTTTATAGTCAAAATCTTAAGGCTGAGCTGTTCCTGAAGGACCAGATAATTGTAGTTGATGGAGAGCCCTTGAGGGACGCCTAAAGAAGCAACCTTCCTGTTTTATGATGACTCGTTTTTTCAATGAAAGCCACCTCATGCTTTGAATGTACAAATAATTCATATTTCTCCCTGTGCTATCAGTTTGGCCTATCATCTTTTAGAAATATTTATTTAGGTACTGGACAAACTGGAAATCTTGCTGAGGACCCTAAGTGGTTACTCTATTTACTTATTCTATTAGGCCTATAAGAGGTTTTATTTGTCTATATGTCGCTGAATAGCTGTATGATAATATCTCATTAGGATGTGCAACAGGGTTACTGTATTTCTAGATTATCTTTAGCAATACACTGAAGCATACATCTGGTCTCTTCTGAAAGATCTTTATTTTCCCAAGACAGATACAATTTCTACCATTACTGAGGCACCACGCCCACGGAACAAGACGGAGTTACAGTCATTCCTGGGACTTATTAACTTTTATCATTCATTCCTACCTCAGAAAGCTTCAATAGCGGAACCGTTGCATAAACTATTGAAGAAAAAGAGTGTGTGGCGTTGGGCTCAGGCACAGCAGAAGGCTTTTGACAGCTTCCGGGGCATGCTGACTAGCAGGAGCATCCTTGCTCATCATGACGAGTCGAAACCTCTTGTCCTGGCATGTGATGCCTCTCTGTATGGGCTGGGAGCTGTGCTTAGCCATAGGGAAGCGGATGGGTCAGAAAAGCCCATCTCGTTCTATTCTCGTACGTTGTCACCAACGGAGTGCAACTACGCACAAATTGACAAGGAAGCCCTGGCAATAGTGGCAGGGATTTAAAAGTTTCATGACTATTTATACGGTCTCCACTTCTTCCTTGAAACTGATCACAAGCCTCTGTTAGGATTGTTCAACCCGATCAAACAGACACCGCAGATTCTCTCCCCCAGAATGTTGTGATGGTCTATATTCCTGAATGGGTTCCAGTATACCCTGATCCATGTTCCAGGGAAAAGGTTGTGCCACGCTGATGCACTAAGTCGCTTGCCCCTTCCTGGTGTGAGCGATGCGGATCCTGCCCCAGCGGAACGAGTGATGATGCTGGAAACACTTCCGGGGGGCCCTGTAACTCTCACTGAAATAGCTGAGAGAATGAGGAAAGATCCCGCTCTCTCCCGTGTGCTCACTTGGGTGGGGAGGGGATGGCCAGGTGGCCCGCATGAAGAAAAATTTAGACCATACGCAACAAGACAACATGAGCTATCCCTGCATAACGGCTGTCTCCTGTGGGGAGACAGGGTGATCATCCCAACACCACTGAGAAACAGTTTTCTGGATACACTGCACATGGGGCATCCAGGAATGGTCAGTATGAAGTCGCTGGCCCGGTGCTATGTATGGTGGCCTGGGATGGACCAAGATGTTGAACAATGGGTACGGACGTGCAAGGCATGTCAGGACGTGCGCCCAGAAGTGGCCAGAGCACCAGTCCACTGGTGGGAGCAGACCCGGACTCCCTGGAGCCGGCTGCACTTAGATTTTGCTGGGCCATTCCAAGGAAAGGTTTTTTTGGTTATCGTTGATGTGTATTCTAAATGGTTAGAGGTGGCTATGGTTCCCAGCATGACGTCAGCTGCAGTCATCAAAGTGTTGAGACAGCTGTTCACAACCTACGGGTTGCCCGAGACCATTGTGTCAGACAATGGAGCAGCCTTTGTATCCCAAGAATTCAGGGCATTCCTGGCTGATAATTTCATAAGAGGGGTCACCTCAGCGCCCTTTCATCCCTCATCCAATGGGCAGGCTGAGCGCATGGTGCAGACAGCCAAAGGATCTATTGCATGCTTGATGGAGGGTGACTGGTCAACGCACATTGCCTGAATGTTGTTCTTGCAGCATGCGACGCCATGTACTACTACAGGCAAGTTGCCAGCAGAGCTGCTCCTAGGTAGAAGGCTGGTAACGGTGCTGGACTATGTCCACCCAGACAAAATGCCAAACCACAATGCTAGAGCACCTACACAGGCAGAGAGCGACTCTACAAGGTATTTTGCTCCTGAAGATTTGGTCTGGGTGAGAAATTATGCCAGTGGTCCCCTGTGGGTGCCAGGGGTGATCACCAGAGCATCTGGGCCAGTATCTTATTACGTGACCATTGAGGATGGCAGGGTCTGGCGTAGGCACATGGACCAACTGAGGCGCAGAGCGCCCATTAGAGTTGGTACAGGTGTGGGAGAATTACAGCCCGAGAGTGACACCACCCCCATGAATGAGTCACAGCTGCAAGATCAGAGCGGAGATGCCCCAGGAGTGCAGGTACCAGTGGCTTCAGCAAATGAATCTGCTCCTGCAAGTCCTCATGGTGCCGAGGAACAGATCAGGGACACTGAGTTGTCTGAAACCCCTTCCGTGTCAGACGAAGCTATTACGGTAGACTCTCCACCACAGACACTGCCTGCTCAAGCCCCTGCAACACCCATAGTCAGGAGATCAATTAGAAGTCGCAGGGCCCCACAATATCTAAAGGATTACGTGTGCTATGCCCACCAGGGGGGAAGGGGTGTTGTGTATTGAGCTGTATTCCTATTGGTTTCTGTTCCTGTTCCAAAGGGAACAGGCCTATTGGTTTATTCAAGTTGCTGCATTTGGATCCTCAACCCTATTGGTCTCTGCCAAAAGGCAGCTTTGTGATTGGTTGTAATTGTTCCCTCCAAAATGTATCTTTTCCTATCCAGTCCTGGCTCCTATAAATGTATCTTCCTCTCCCCAGTCCCCAGTCTTGTTCTCTCCCTGAATAAAGAGCTGTTACACTAGAAGCTGTCTCCAGCCTGCTATGTCAAAGAGCTGAATCACTAAACCCACTCTACAACAAATACGATCCAAGTGATTTGTCTTTTTTCTATTTTCATTCTTGCTGTTTCTTTGCATGCAGGACTAAGCCACAATAAACACAGTGGGACATACTGTAACTCTAAAGAAATAAAGATAGAGCTGGTGGTAAAACTCTGACACACCTCATTCTAACAGCAGATGATTTCATCTCAATAGATTTTTCCCCCTTCAGAATGTAGCTCATCAAAAACCTAGAGTGAGTAAACGAACAATGAGTTCCAATGCACAATTTTGAAGCAATGGTAGCTTACATGTTAATGGGAAAATGTGTTATTGGAAGAAGAAGTTTCAAGATTCTCTATGGATTCTGACTTTATACATTCTGTTAAAATGGTCTAAGGCAAGTCATTAAAATATCTTGTTTACTCTGCACATATTTTCTTATCTTACATCCTGTAGCATACTCATCAGGGAAGCAAAAAATAGTTTAGGTTCTCTTTGCAAAAATTTAGTATGAACTTCAGCTATTCCCTCATACAAATATTGTAAATCCCTTTTCTTCCATTTTTAAAAATCTGACCCACACTATTCTCTATGACTGATCATAGAGGCTGCTTTCAAATGACCCCTAAGATCTGCTGGTAGCTTAAATTCGGATCCCCCCCAGCCAGATATCATGTGGGTTTTGTTCCTCTTCCTGTGTTCCCACCCTTCCGTACTCTGTTGCTTCTGTCTGCAGTGAGGGGAGGGAGAAAAAAGGGAGAAAAAAATGCAGGCCCACCTCCGCTCTCCTCTGTCTGCCGTTGGAGCAGCCCTGTAGGGATTCCTGTCTGTTAAAGGGGTGGTGGGGACAACAAAAACAAACGGAAGGTGAGGAGAGCCCGGCATCCACAGCTTTACAATCTGCATTGGAAATTTTTTTACTTCCGGAGACCAGGCACTTGTAAAGTGCGCTGGGGCGCGCTTAAGTGGGTGTGGGAGTGCTTTATTTTTTTAAAGTCTGCTGCTGGTGGGAAAACAATTTTATGCTCTGCATCTGCAAGTGTTTTGCAGTGGATTTTAGGGGTCGTTTGAAAGCAGTCATAGATACAGTAACCTTGATGCAAAACTGAATGGCAGTGCCTTCATTTTCATTGCTGCCATGAGACTATTGCAAAAACAAACCGAATTGTGGGCTGCATGAATGATATCCCTGACTCCCAATGTTTAGAAGTGACTACCATCATTCTATAAGTGTCTACAGCTTCTTCAGGAATGGAATGGTTATGTGCAATATGTGGCCTAATAGGCAAAGTGGATACCCAAACTATTTAACAATGCTATCATATTATCACAGATATTCTGTGGATTTGCCATTTGAAGCTCAATCTGGGAGGGGAATATCTCTTTAGTTTCAGTAACTGAAATATATTTGTTGCTAAACTGAGTCTGAGGAAGCAACATTTTGTGGTAAGAATGAAAATACCTTTCCTGTTTGCATAGAAGAATAAGAGACAGCCAACAGATGCCTTCAATTGCAATCAAGGACAAACCATTCTACACAACACATTCTCATTTATGCCTGCGGAGGAAAGGTCCATAGTCAACATTCTGTTTTTTTCTTAGGAGGAAAAAAACAATTTAACATTTTTTCCTTCTGTTTATTTCAAAAGGCAATTTTACATTTCATTAGGTGCAACAATATGCCATCAGTCTTCTATACAGCTACAGTCATAAGCAATAGCATTCAGCCTTTAAAGGTTAAACACAAAGTGCAAATTTTACAAGGGGCACACAAAGCAGGATAAAGACCCTTTCCCTCCAAGTCATTCAATGAAATTTTACTGTGCCAGGAGCTAATTGGGTATATTACTTTCCAGTATATCATACATAAATTATTTGAGCTGGCTCAACGGGGGGAAAAAAACATCCAGTTAACTAGCATTTGCAGGTAGTCAAGGTGAGGGGGAAATGGTACATTACACCCCTACTAAAGCAGCTCCACTGGCTGCCAATCAGCTATTGGGCACAATTCAAGGTGCTGACCTTAACCTACAAAGCAAAAATGGCCTGGGTCCAAGCTACCTCAACCGGCTCAGGCGCTAAGGTCATCAGGAGAGGCATTTCTCTCCATTCCGCCACCTTCACAGAAGAACACATGAGAGGGCCTTCTCTGTTGCTGCTCCCAGACTCTGGAACTCCCTCCTGTTGGAGGCCAGGACTGCCCCATCTCTGCTGTCTTTCTGGAAGCAGGCAAAGACCTTTGTCTTCAGGCAAGCTTTCTCTGAATGAGGGACTATCTATAATATGACTTTATATGGATTACCATATATGATTGCATTGACTGATTTCATAAGAACACTAGTATTCCATGTTGTTTTTCACCCCTCATAATGGATTTCTTCTTCTTCTTGCATGTGCTTTGTAACTCTAATGTTACCTTTTAATATTCTAAGATGTCTCTTCTAATTCCCTTTTCTTAACTTGAATATGTCTTAAATGTTCTGGACTGTATATTGTCAGCTATCTTGGGTCCTTTTTCAAGGAGAAAGGTGGGGTAAAAATATTCTAAATAAATAAATAAATAAATAAATCCCACTGAGTGTGATTATAGTTTAGTCACCCAAATTTTGGTAGGTTTCAATATATCAACATTGGGAACTGGATGGATAAATGTGTTCCTCTTGGTTCTGCTGGATTCTCAAAGCTTTCGATACCAATGACCATGGTGTCTTTTTCGGTTGCGTCTTCCATAGAAGGCTAGGAATAGCAATGGATAGAAAATAAAAATGGGCTTGAATTAATGTGGCCCATTTGGTATGAATACAGCCATGTGGCACCACAGGTGCTGCATGATTTTTTCTTCTCCCCGACTGGCTGCCCCACTCATATTACGTCATGTGCTGCCTTGGGCCTCCTCCTCTGGAAGCACTGCCATCTGTGCAGGAGCTGGGGTTGCCCTTTCCTACTTCCTCCAGCTACCAACCACTCATTGGCTACCTATAGTTGTGTAAGAAAAAAAGGTAAAATTGTTTGTGTAAATGTGACTGAGGTCTTCCTTCATGTATCTAAAACAAAATGATTATTTTCATTTTTGCGAATAATTTTCACTAACGCAACCCAAAACCTTTTCACTAAATGTCTTTGAGGAAGGATGTTTTAAACTTTTGTGATATTTTGTCTAACACCTTTTATACTAATTCCATCCACATATTTTAATCATATCTTATATGTTAATTTAAAAACTATAAAATCAAGCAAGTGGAATTGTTGCATAAACTTATTTCTCTACACCAAAAATATGCAGAAAAAATTATTATATTTAGAAATAACATACTTTAAGATGCTGTTATGATTTCAGTAAGTTGCAAAGCAGCAAAAAAAAAAAAGCCATAAAAACCTTGCTTAAAAAAAGGAAGCTGCCAAAAATGCTCAGTTCATCTACTAATTTAGATAATTCACTCTAACTGTGCTTCTTGGGAATGTGATTGCTATGGGAAAAACAGAAAATGTTTCTTTTAAGTTTGCTACAATCTGTGATTAGGTATCTCCTAATAGCAGGCTTAATTGGACTGTGAACTTTCCAAATGTTTCATACTGACGAGAGTCAATGTTTCTAAGTTTTACTATTATCACAAGGAGACACAAATATCATAGCTAGGTAGTTTAATCAAAGAAAATGGATACTTAAGACACATTGCTCAGAAGAACACACTGATAATAAAGAAATTGCTTTGAAATGCCACAGTAATAAATATGTTAATTAGCAAGGACAAACAGGTAAAAGTGACATTAGCTAGCTGTAGCTATAATGGCAGATAATGAGCGGCCATTGACAGCCAAAAATACTCACTATGAACGCCCTTTTGCCTGTGAGCATTTTCATTAGTTAGAGAAATAGTCAACACTTCATGTTTGTAACCACACTTTTCCTGAAAGAGTATAAACTAATATAAATATAAGCTGATTTAAAGGAGAGAAGAGAAGGAATAAGCCATAAGTCGGTGTTCTATGCTAGTTGGCTTTTTATATATTTAGAGTAAAAGCCAATATTTTAAAAATCTATTTCATGATGTGTTTTAATAGTCCCTATATTTTAAAACCTTGTTTATGGCTCATAAAGGATAATTACACTCTATATATTTTGTGGGTAAAGTTTTTTTTTTTAGCTGAGTATCTTTCAAGTAATATTTTTAAATCTTTTTCTAATGTTCTTAGTTTTTACAATGAAGTCAAACTGTTCAAACAAAGGAAAAATGATTATGCATTTCTCATTTCAGAATTTACTTTTCTGACCTGAAATGCTTTGGGATTTTTAAAGAGGTATCCCCCACCCGCACCGCATGGCATGGTTGCAACAGAACTAGCACAAGGATGAATCTTTTTTTTTTTCTGAAACCAAAAATGGTGTTTTGTTTCACTTCTTGACGAAACACTGTCTTTCATTGCATTTCATTCAGAACAAAACAAGTTCCTATGTAACAAAACGATGAAACAGCATTTCATTTTCATTTCATGCCCATCTCTAGTAGCTATCAAACTACCTCCAGGCACAATTCAAACTGCTGGTTTTAAAGTATAAAGACCTTAATGACTTGGCTATATGAAGGAAATTACAGTACCTGATTTTTTTTTGCCTCCCTGGTTTTAACATCCTAAGATTAGCCTATTCTTTTGGTCCCACCACTTTCACACCTGTGCTTGGTGGGGATATGAAACAGTGTGGGCTTAATGGCTATTTTGAGGTTATGGAACTCCCTTTCATGAAAAACCAGACAGCCCCTTTCTATTGTCTTTCAGTTGGTAGGCAAATAACTTTCTTTTTAGGAAGGTTTTTACTAAGTAACCAAATTCTAAGGACAATTTAAATATGGTGTCTGTGTTTATTACCTTTTAAAATACAGTGGTACCTTGTATAAAGGAATTCATTCAAAATGAAATTCTGTTAAACAAATTTTCATTTGTACAAATTTCCTACAGGAATGCATTGAAAACGGATTAATCCCTAATCACAACTGTTTTGCTATTGTACGGATTCACCCCATAGACGATTCTGTTAAGCAATTTCCCCCTATCTCTGGAAAAATTTCCTTTAAGCAGATTTTCTGTTAAACATACCTCTTGTTATACGGGAGTCCACTGTAGTTGACTGGTTTTTATCCTTACACAAGTATCAAATCCAATAGCTCAATTTCACATTTGCAAGTGCTTTCACAATTTGTTATTAATTCATTACAATAAGTATCATTCTACCTTTAGGAGAATGCCCATAGCAAAATACCACTTTCTGAATTTTCTGTGTTATATTGGATATGCATCTCTATTTGAAATTTGAAATGAGTGTTTAATACAAGGTATGTTACTAAAATCTTGATTAAAATGCAGCTCCTTTGTAGCAGAAACATCTTCACATGAATAAATAAGTTTAAAAACATTTTAAAGTAAAAGGCATCCAAATACTATGCTCTTGTCCCTGGAAACTCAGGCCCATGATGGAATTTGACAGAGCCTTTCTTAGTCTTTTATTTGTGTTCCACTCCTTTCTATCCTTGTTGCAGGAGAATTATCAATTGCTTATACAGGGAAGACACATAACTGGAGCAGGAATTCATATCAAAAATTTGTGTAAATTAAAATGTTAGTCTAAATCAGCATCTGAGGTGTGCCTGATAAAGGAACTATGCATGTAGAACATAAGCATGCCCTTCATTTAAAAAAATGCACATGCTCTGGCTGGAAACAGTTGGATTTTTGGAGGTTGTCAGAAAATGACTCATCACAGAAGTGCATTTTATTTTCCTGCCTTGTACAAAATTAATATTTAAATGAATAGAGCTAAATTTATGAAGCCATCACTTATGGTCCAGAGGTACTTATTCAAATTACTTTTTTTTGGACTGATGATTAAATTTCAGATAGGTCAGACATGTTTTAATAAGACCAATGTATTTCCCCAGTCCAATCTAATTCTTGGATTTCTTCTAACTTTGCCATATTACAGATATTCTCTTCTTTATATTAATTCTTATCATCTGAAAATGATGCTTTTAAACTATTGGTCTTGTTTGCTGGTTTTGATCAGTAATAATATTAACAGAATTTTTTGGCAGAGAGGTTAATTGTCATTCATTCTTACTTTACATATGAGAGTCATCATTATTAACTGCCGCGAATAGTTTTTTATTATATGAGTGTCTCTGTGACATTTACCAAAGTCATCTTGCCATAATATTAATCTCTATTAATGTAAGCTTCTTTTATTCCAATGACTTTCTTTCTCTCTCTCTCTCTCTCCTCTCTCTCTCTCTCTCTCTTTCTCTTTGTACGCATGTGCATGGGCATGCATAAGTCTTGTCAGGAGAATTTGAAGAATAAAATATATTTCTTAATTTAACAGTGCTCATGAAACTTGTTAAATACAGTAAGGCTGAGGGAGTGTTATCATCAAGAGGAAACACACCAAACTGCTTTCCTTGGCCATCTGCAGAGCTCCCAAACCTCTTTAATTTCAAAGAAGCAAGATGCCAATCTCATATAAAATAAAAAACCTATGTGAAAATGTATACATTGCAAAACAAAGCTAAAGTTGTGAAGACGTAATTGTAATAAACAAACTGTCAGAGCATGTCAGCAGTTTAAAAAATGGAAGTAATGTGTTTATGGGTAGTAACAAAGGAACTAAGGAATAATGGTTCCTTAGTTCCTTCTGAGTTTCCTTCTGAGTTTCCCCTCTCTTTGGAGGGGGAATAACAATAATCTGATGGTATGTCAATACTTCTTTTTTTCTAATTTCAGTCCTTTCCTTCTTTATACCTTTTTTTTCCAGAAAGAAAGAGCCAGGAATGCATAAGGAGTAGTGAATCAAAGAACAATCACATTGCTAAAATGCTTTCGTAATGGTAATGGGAATGAAGAAATGAAGAAATACTGAGGCAGGTCCATAATGAATGCAATTCATCAAAAACCTCAGGTTCATGAATATGGGATATTGTGCTTAAGTATCCATGATTCAAAACATAAGGAATGGGCTGATATTGTGGCATAATATTGTGCTCATGTTCCAGCAGAGAAAAAGGTTGCAAAAGTTTATATCACAAAGGATATCCAGAATGTTGATGCTACCCACGGCAGCTTTCAAGATGGTCTAAAGCAGGGATGGCAAATGTTTGGCCCTCCAGATGTTTTGGACCACAGCGCCCACATTTATTTATTTATTTATTTATTTAGAGCATTTTTACCCTACCTTCCTCCTTTAAAAAAGAATCCAAAGTAGCTTACAATAATGAGGGACAATTCACCTCTACTTACGAATTTAATCCATTCTGAGTGCATGCTCATGAGTAGAAAAACCCATAAGTAGAGCAGCGGATTACCATGGGAATGCATTGGAAATCAATTAATCCATTCCAGGGGGAACATCATGCATTCCTATGGGAAGGCTGTTCCAACAGCTGATCCGATCCACCACTGCCGCTTGGCTTGCTAACCTCTTGGGCTGCTCAAAGATCCTTTTAAAAATGCCAGCTCAGGATGTTGCCAAGGTGTGCCTCCCTCCCAACTGATCCGAGTCATATGAACATGAACCAATCACGGGTGCATGTTTGTAAGACTCCGACGGGTTGGAAGGGAGGTGCCACCTTGTCCTTCTTCTTGGTTGCTTCTATCTCTTTTGCAGATATGGATCAACCAAGAAGAAGGACGAGGTGGCAATGAGCAGCACACACTGCTCTCTGCTCT